>JADRCD010154368.1:0-35422 GCA_019843815.1 Montemys delectorum | reverse complement strand
AAAAAAAAAAAAAAAAAAAAACAAAAGGATACAGATTTAACTACAGCTTCTGAGAACAATTGTCAAGTGCAAGTTGTGGATTTAACAAACAAAAACAAAAGACTAACCCTACCATGATAACACATGCTTTTTAAAACTACACTTAAGAAAAAGGAGCAAAAGTGTTGTGAGTTTGAGACATGCCTGGGTTGTACAGAAAGCTCTTGACCCAGAACAAAATATGTGTGAAAGATTTGTCTCTAGTTAAACCTAAAGACTTCAAAAAATACTAAAATATCAGTTTTATGTAATTTTAATTTCTTCTGCTCTTGATAAATATACAAAATCAGTATTACTTTCAAAGTTAATAAGGACTTCAAACACTACGAGACAAAACTTTGCTTTCATTTAAACATACTTAAAATTTTATACAAATTTGATGTGTGAAATAAGACTGACTTATTTATTTACTCTGCTACAATTTTATTACTCATTTAGTTGGAATAATTTAGTGCATTTCTTTTATAAGAATAATTACATTTCAAATGTAATAGAAAATAATCAAACACAGAAAACTACACAATGTGAAGTTATACTTTCAATAAATCATTGTATGTATATGCCCAAAGATATAAAAACATACTTCTTCCTGAGCAATTCGGAAGCAGTTTACAAATGGCACGTCAGTTCTCCTTGGACTCATAGCTCCTAGGGAGAACACTCCTCTGTATAACCACACAGCCGTGAGCATTAGGACAGCTATCAGTCTCTTCTCATTCACTAAAAACATCTAGTTTGTAAAGTCAAGTATTTTTCTTTCTTCCTATCTCCAGAATGAATCTTACGTCTCTGTCATGGAAGTATCACAATGGCCCCCAGAGGCTCATACATTTGAATACTGCACAAGTGCTCCACAGTTAGTGGAACCATTTGGAAAGGATGAGGAGGTGTGGCCTTGGAGGAAGTATGTCACTAGGGGGTGGGTAGGGCTTGGAGCTCATTCCCAGCTAGCATGCTCATGCTCAAGTTTGCGCTCTCTCTCTCTCTCTCTCTCTCTCTCTCTCTCTCTCTCTCTCTCTCTCTCTCTGCCTCACGGCTGCTGTCTCAGCAGGTAAGCTCTGACCTACTGCTCTGCGCCATGCCTGCCTGCTGCTGTCATACTCCTAACCGGGATGGATGGTCATGGACAAACACTCTGGAACCACGATTCCATGCTTCCTTTTATAGTCTGCTTAGGTTGTGGTGCTCTGTCCCAGCAGTAGAGAAGTCACCTTGGTAGTTATATCTCTTTACATTCTTATTTTGATTTTTATACAACTGAATTTTTGCTAAAATGTCAGTTTTGTAGAAAACCTCACATAGTTTATTTTTGATTGTTGCTTAAAAAGGAATGGCTAATTGCATTGTTGAAATACTCTAGATAGCTCACTGATTTTCCTCTTTCTTTTTTTCTATCTTCCTTTCTTGGGGAGTTTCTTGTTTTATCAATTACTGAGAAATGCTCTAAAATGATTTTCTCAAATTTCCTTGACAATTTTCTCTATTTCTGCTCACATATGTTTGTAATAGTTACGCTTAGCCTTTCTCTGCTTGTTTTAGCATATAATTTGCAGGTCTACTCCTTTTGATTCTAGGCCATTTACTCTGCTCCATTTTGTATGTAGTTTGCTAAACATTGTCAATGTGCTTTAAGACACTGCTATAAATATTTTCCCCAGAAAGGACATACATTTTTCCCTCTCCAATACAGCAGGCTAGGATGAAAGAAGGAACACTTGGATCCATCAGCAGTAATTGGTATGGAATGGAGCTAAATTACCTCTTTAGAGAGCATCAGTTTACATTTGGTTTCAGATGCTTTGAGAGTGAGTGAATGCTCTATGTATGCAGAGAGACAGCTCTTAAAGGAAAGAACACAGAGATCCTTCTCTGCATTTACATTCCATTCCCAGCCCCTCATGTTGCTGCTGTGCACAAATCAGGAAGAAAATATGAGGAATTACAACTGTGATTTGGATAGAGTCCACCCAGTCCATGTGGTAACCACCACTTAAAAGAAAGCTCTGCCACCTCAGGGTCCCACTACCTGGGAAGCCTCACTGACTATTCCTACTCAGAAACACTGCAACACATGCTCTCCTATTTAGAAAAGGCTTCTTATTTCAAGTTTCTTCACACCTTTAAGGCACTGTGCATCCTTTCTCCTTCACACTTTGAAAATAAAATACTTGGTTTTTAGATTATAATAGCACTTCCTGTCCCCCTGTAATAATGTAAATTGAAAACTGTTGCATCTTAAAACAACTTTGCTATTTGGTGTATTCAGGATTCAAATTTCTGTGATTGTTTGCTCTCGGTCCTTGGAGATTTTGTTTTGTTTTGTTTTGTTTTGTTTTGTTTTTATTTTTCAAGACAGGGTGTCTCAGTGTAGCCCTGGCTTTCCTGGAACTCATTTTGTATATGAGGCTGGCCTGGAACTCAGAGATCTGGTTGTTTCTGCCTCCCATGTGCTGAGATTAAAGGCATGTACCACTACACCCACCTACCTCTTGGTGCCTTTTAATCATGTTTTCAATACTATTTATTTCTTATAAAGTGAAAGTTGGGTCTAGAGGATTGTTACAAGTCAGATATTTTTTACAAATATATATATATATGTGTGTGTGTGTGTGTGTGTGTGTGTGTGTGTATTTATTTATTGCCGGGCAGTAGTGGCACAAGTCTTTAATCCCAGCACTTGGGAGGCAGAGGCAGGTGGATTTCTAAATTCGAGGTCAGCCTGGTCTACAGAATGAGTTCCAGAACAGCCAGAGCTATACAGAGAAACCCTGTCTCGAAAAACCAAAAATGAAAAAAAAAAAAATCTTATTAGATGAAATTACATCTGCATCTTATGAGTAGGCTCAAACGCTACCAACTGGTTGAGATGGTACCTGTAGATCTTCAAAATATGTACTCATACTTTTCTTTGCAGTTAGTTATAATGTATGGAATGACATTTTGGCTTGATAATCAATGTAATCATTAATAGCATTTGAACTAAATTTACTTCTGTTTATTAAATATCACATTTGCAGATGCAAAGTTAAGATATTTTTAGGGTATATCATTCTTTAATACTTATTTCCTGTCATCATTTCGTAAATCAATGTTTTCCTTTATAAACAGACCCTAAATATATATTCTCCAAAACCGCTGTGGTGTGTTTATTTAAAATTCTTTCTGTTGAGCAATTTTTACAATAGTGTGTATGTAGTGACAATTGTTACTGTGACCTGAGGGTTTGAAATGCTGTGTAGTATCACTGATTCCATCCTTTAATCATTCGGCTGTGGTTGTTGCTGCTTTGTTTCCTGGGGGAGGGGGAAAAGGGTGAGCTCATATAATTCCATCTAGCCAATGAGAATCAAAGCTTGCCTTTTAGTTCTCATTCTTTTTGAGCAATATTACTTCTATCCAGTACAAAATAAGTCCTTACTTCCATTGCCTAAGGTCTACAATCTAACTTTTAAGAGTCCTGTTTTCTTCTAATGAAAGGTAGAATTTGAAAGTAACATAAGATGTCAGCTGGGTGTCTTTTAATGTTACATCAACATCTTTTTTTGTGAAGAGATGAGAAACACATGAGAGAAGGAGGCAAAGAGGAAGAGAGACTAAACATCCTTAATGCCAAATGCTCTAAAAGTCCAGTACTTACTGAGTACTGGCAATGTCACAAATGGAAAATTATCCACATTCATGATCAAAATATTAAGAAGACTGTATACACTGGAAGCAAGACAAGGAAATAACAGGTTTGATAAATTGTGGATCAAATACATAAATCATAATTTTAAAAAAGTTTGGACAAAGTTAAGCATGTGGGGAAAAAAATATTTTCTTTGAGAAAGGTAACTGAAATAAACCTAGACCAAATGAGACACAAAGAAAAATAGGATCTTAAAGTGTCTACATATCACTTGGAATATGTACTCTTCCCATTGCAGTATAATAAACTATATTTCACTTTACATTGAAATCTTAGAATATATTTGAAACCAAAAGTGCCAGTTTGTAAAACACTCACCTACAACACCATTCAATGCGACCTTCACCCTCACAAGTTTTTGCCCAGTGATTATCTGCTAAATTTTTCATTGCAACAGCATATTCACAAAGTGTTTCCGCATCTTCACAGTGTTCTCGCCAGATCTTATCAAAGTCTCCCACTGTATATAAAAAAAGATGAACTAAATTAACTTTATTTAAAAATGTATGAGCTAATTTTAAGAAAATAGAGATAGTTTATAAACGAAGTATATAAAAATCATCAATTAACTTAATGAAGTTTAAAATATTGCTTTATAATTGATTATCTGCAATCAAAATTGATTGCTTTAAACAGATTTGTAAAATTGAACATAGAAACAGAGAGAGAGAGAGAAGGGGAAAGAAAGAGAGGGGGAGCAGGAGGAGGAGAAGAGGGAGAGGTAGGGAGAGAGAGAGAGAGATACATATGAGCTATCCATTCATAAAGCAAATCCATGTTCGTAGGGTACAACTATGTCTGGAAATCAAGCATTCATTCTCAGAGTATCTTCTGATTATACAGTCTTGAAAAAGAACAAACACTATATATACTGCATCTTTATATATTCTAAGCCCTATGCCCCAGCCATTGTGCTTGGATCAATGCTGCTACAAGCCTCTCCAAAGTTTTGGGCTTTTGCTAATATTCTGAATAACAACTATAAGCAAGTGGACAGAAGGGACATGTTTCATTTGGTAAAATGTTTGCTTTGCAAGCCCAAGGACTTGAGGTTCCATTGACAAAAGCCACAAAAACAACCTTGGTGTGCCAGTGAAAGCTTATAATCCAAGAGATGGGGAGGGAGAGACAGGTGGGTCGTTTTTGGCTTACTGACCATGGCTGGCCAGCCAACCTGGTCCAGCTGGCCAGTTCCAGTGTGGGGATACACCTGACTCCAAAGGCAATAAAGATATAAGGTGGATGGCAGCTGAGGAATGATACCTCAAACTGCCCTCTGTGCTCCACACAAGCATATACACAGACACACATACACAGGTTACTATCCAAATATTACTTTTTAATTTTTAAATCAGTCATCATTACATTTAAGATGAAATTTCAGACATCACTGGGAAGACTGAAGAATTATTTGGCCAAATGAAGTTCATTAGCACAACAGGGTAAAGAATTAAAATGATCTGAATACCTTGAGTTCTATCACACAATATGTAAATCTAGGTATTTATGTACATATATACATGTACAAATATACATGTACAAGAAATAGCCAACTGTGCAGTTAATTATATCTAAAACTCTTTTTCTAAGAAAGATTAAGTCTTTCTTTTTTTCTGTAGGAGAAAATAAATGAAAATAGTTTAAATTTAACAATCAACACATTTATTCAAATTTGAAAAACAGCCAAATAATTTTATTTACTGAATATTTTAGTTCCACAGACTATTAAGTATTGAATTGAAAACCTATTTAATACCTCTCCACTTTTGACTATCTCCATAAAAACAAGTAAGGGTACAAACATATTCATACACACATTGTTCAGTTAAAATGACTATGGTATCAATAAATTACAGACTGAAGACTGATTTTAATTTTAAAGTAAATGAAAACTAAAAGTACCAGAGAGTTATGCCCTTAATAGATTAATATTTTCAATAGTCACTAATATTTGTGAAGGGACTGGACTCTTAGTTTATTACACATCAAGTTAGCATTATTTGTCTCCTAAAAAATGTACAAAATCTTTCTGAATTATAAACATTTTTTTTCTTAGCAACACCTGTCAAATGTAGTAGTTTAAGACTATGAACAGAGTAAGTGGTCTTCAAGCAGCACTCTGGTTAGCACTCCCTCCACACACTCTGGGCACTCACACAGTACTCTTCTTGAATTTACCCAGCAGATGTGATACTAAATGATTCACTACGGTATAGTGTAGTTTTGAAAGTGTTTTATTATTTGAGTTCTACATCTTAAACCTTAAAAGGCTCTTTGAAGTTGTTTCACTACCCTATATAACATATGCTTTATACAGAAATACTTCAATGAATTACATGTGTTTGTAAACGTGAGTCATTTGAATAACAATCCATTATCAAATGTATTTCAAAGAACTTGTATGTGCTGAAAATAGATTTCATTCCTGCAAGTTTTGATTTACATTCTACATGGTAGATAAAACTTAAAGATGTGGATACTTGTACTTTATTTGGGAGAGTCCTAACCATAGAAGTAAGAGAATGGGAGGAGAGGAGAGGAGAGGACAGGAGGGGAAAGGAGGGGAGGGAAGGGGAGAGGAGGGAAGAAAAACAACAAACCAAGCAGGAGAAAAAGCTAAGCACAGTGCAGGGGTGTTCTAGAGACACTAGTGGTGAGGACACCACATGCACAGTGCTACTAGATCTAAAGGGCGGGCAAGAAGCTTGAGCACTAACTATCCTGCCTTCCATCACCTAGGGGATGTGCAAACATTGGATTCTAATACAGTGCTGGAGAAAGGCAACAGAAAAACAGTACACACTCAAAGCAGAGTCACGGATGGTGATGCTGAGCTAAGTTTGTCCATTACACCTGAGAACTAAGGGTAGCAATGTAAGACACTACTGCCCTCTATTAAAACTTCTTAGTGTCCTTACCATGTCATCTTAGACTCTGAAACTTGATTTACTCTATAATTAACTGCTAGCTAGAAGATGCAAAGGTGATTGTAACTACAGAGAAATCTACTTCCCTATAGGTTTTTAGAAGCCTTCTGTATTCTTCACATTAAACAAAACTGTCTTTAAACAGTCCTTTTCATGTAGTTTTGAGGTTCATTAGCTGCTTATCTAACATTTTAAAGGACTCAATTCGTGTGTACTTGATTGACATCAATTGCAAACAACTTAGTATTGTAATATTTTCATCTACAGTTAAGTTTACAGTCTCAATATGTGCTGAGACTGAAAGCTAATATGTGATTGGTAAGCACAGTGAACTTAACTATATAAGTGAGAATAGAGAATGAAATTTTATTTATTTTTTATTCTTATACCATATTTGCTGAAAATGATTTCTTTGAAAAAATGTTTTCTTACATGTGGTGTGCATGTGCACACGCGCACGTGAACACACACACACACACACACACACACACACACACACACACACACGTATACAGGTGGCTGTAGAGGCCAAGAGAAGGAGGTGTCAGATTAAATGAACTGGAATCTATAGGCAGTTGTGAGCCACCTTAGATAAGAGCCAAGAACCAAGTGTGGATTCTCTGAAGAGCAGCAACTTCTCTTAATTACTGAGCCATCTCCAGCCCCTGGAGGGGGGCGGGGGGAGGAATGTTAAATGCTACATGAGATAGTAAAGTTAAACAGGAAGTAAAACAGAGGAGAGTACAAAAGAAACAAATAAAATGCTAGTGAGGCTGTAACAAAACAGACCTGAACCTAGTACATTATCTAAGTCTTGCATAAGTTATCCTGAACCATAGCTTCTTTTAGATAAGAGTATATTATTTATTTACTTATTTATTTAACTAGTCACTTTATATCCCACTCAATTCCCTCCTCTTCTACTACTGCCCCTCTACTTTCCTCTGTCAACTTCATGTCTATTTAGGATGTGTGTTCATTTGAGTAGGACCATCTACAAAACATAGGCAGCCTCTCAGGCATCCCTTAGGAGACTGGATTCACTCTCCTTCCCTCATGAGCCACTGATGCCAACAGCTCCATCCATGCTGGGACTGGAGCTGGCTTGTATTGTGCAGGTCTTGCGCATGCAATCCAAGCTGCAGCAAGTACACGTCTGTGACAGCATTGTTGTCTGCTGTGTTGTCTGTGAAAGAGTCTCACTGCAGATATCCACTACCTCTGGCTCTTAGGATCTTTCTGGACTCCTCTCCTATGATATGAGCCTAATATGGTGCTAAACTGATATGGTGCTAAACCCCAACAGTCTCTCATTCTTTGCACACTGCTCAGTTGTAGGTCTCTTTCTTAATTACCATGTACTGCAAAAAAGAAGCTTCTCCGATGAGGAGTCAAACGATCTCATGTATCTGAGACTCTCTTGTAATTTGCATGAACTGAATGTCTGATCTTCCTGCCTCTAGTACTAGTGCTAGGATTACGAGAGTGTGACCCTATGCTCAATTTTATGTAGTTTTTGAGAGTAAACCTAGGACTCTGTGCATGCTTAGACAAGCCCTGTACCATCAAACCACATCCCCAATACCTCCCTTTTTAAATTCATTTCCTACAGGTGTCCTAGAAAAACTTGTTCTTTAAAGAGAGTCAAAGCATTACTATATCCAACAAATATACAACTACCTTTCCTATTACAAGTAAATAAGAAATTACTTTTAGAAAGCATCATTGCGCGCGCACGCGCGCACACACACACACACACACACACATATATACACACACACACACACATATATATATATATATACATACAGTTCATAATCAAACAAAAAGAATAAACTTGGAGAAATATCAATAATAACTTGTTCAACTACAGTTTTAAAATCAACTTAAAATAATCATATGATTATCTTCCAAAATTCTAGAACAAAGTTCACAATACCTTGTCTTCTACTTCTACTTTTGTATTTTCTTTATATTTAGATTTCTAAATACCCCTTAAAATACAACAAAAAATAAACTCCAATTTATAGTTTAAAACATTAGTAATGGCAATATTTCAATTCAAGTTCAATACAAAAATCGATGAGCCAATTATTCTCAATCTGTGTCCTATAGCAAGATAACACAGTTTTCAAGTAAACTCACCTTTCCACACAAGACATCTGTTTCAACTGAAGGACAGAAAAGTCTGACTGCCTATTTTAAAAAAATAATGGCAACTAAAGAACAGTGTATGCAATTTTAAAACACTGCTGTATTTTTAATTATTTTAACATTAATTTGCTATTACCTTGCAACTGTCTTTGTAAGAAATCAACTACAGTTAAACGAGTTATGGAATTATCCATTTTTACCCTGACAATTCTCTCTGAACTAATTCTCGGATGTTCTAAGCTACAGAGCACTATGCAGTTGATACTATCTGTATTTACAAATTAACTCTACTCCTATTATCTGCCACAGTACACTTATTTCCTTTGAAACATAAATGAAATCATATTTTTGAGAGATCTGCCTTTCATTTGGTTATCTCATAACGATCCCCCAGTACAATGCATCTGCCTCCTAAGAGTACTTGTCGTTTACTCCCAAATGTTATCTATTAAAAACAGTTGTGATTCTCACCACAAAAGCATAAAGGGAAAAGGAAACACTACATTTGCTTCATAACTTACATAAGTTCCAGAAATTAACTGTGGTGCCCAGTTGAGAGAGGCAAAATATATAAGTGTTTTCTGTATTAAAAAACAGAGTAAACATCAGTTATAACATTACAAGCCAGCAGCTGCTCAACTAAAATTCAGTCTACAGGCCATCGGTAACAGTGACTCAACTAGTCTGAGTATTTCAAATTTTACAAAGTTCTAAAAAAAAACTTAAAAGGTTGAGAATGCGGAACCCAAGTCTTTTGTATGTACGTTACCATTCTCAAGCTCATTAAAACATTGTTGTCTCTCTCTTTGCTTACGGCAGGTGGAAGAGGAGGCCCATCTACTGAGTTCTTTGGTATTGTTCACAAGTCTAAGAAAATCTTTACGCTTAAGGAAATAATCTGAGTAAAACCAATAAATGCTAAGAAGTTCTTATAGGTGAGGAAAGAGAATCTGCATTACTGCTTTCTGGGATCATCTAATTAGAAAGTACATTCTTCTCAATAACTATCTTCGTTTTCATTCTTACAGGGTATAAAGATAAAGCAAAAATCAGAAATCTAAGGAGTATAACTATGACAAATTTATGACAAAACTATATTTATAAATCACAAACGGCAAGGAATTAATATACAAAGACTCACAAAACGCAGTAGCTGAATTATACCAATCTTTTTAAAGTGGATGAAGGAACTAAAGCTACATTTTTTCCTAAGCAGAAATATAAAAGGATTACCAAATATATGCAAAGACGGTCATCATCAGTAGAAATTAATGTAATGGCTAACATAAAAAAGAAGCAAGTGCTCCTCGTGGAGACAAGGGAGCCCATGTACTATGTGCTGAGAGTACAGTTCAGCCACAGTTTCTTCAGAACTCCCAAAGCTCCCACCTTCTTCCTCTCCACCTTTCTCTGTATATATGAGAAACAAAACCCACATGTAAGAGATTTGGTAATCTCATGCTCACTGACTTATTAACCACAAGATACAGAAAAAAAAAACTTAAGTGTTTATCAGTGGGTAACAAACTAAAAAATTATAGAGTATACATATATTATGAAGCATCACTCAACTTAAAAAAGGAAACCCTGCCACTAGGTCATTACACTACATGAAATATACAATCACAGAAGGGCATACATCACAGATCACTTCTATGTGGAATCTGACACAGGGGGCATAAAGAAATCCAAAACAGTGTGTGCTCCTCAGAGGCTGCAGGAAGGAGGCACAGATGAAGGTGCACACACTGGTCAAAGGGCAAAATCGAAGTTAGGAAAGAACAAGCTTTTGAGAAATAATGTACAGTATGGTAACTAGTTAGGAGGTATGCATTAGTAACAAAGTAAGGTTTTTTATGGTAATGCACAACCAAATTACTATTATGTGATGGATGCCCGATTGACTGAGGAATCATTTATATTTTCATCAAAACAGCAAGCAAATCCCTAAAACTTATACAATCAATTTCTTACCATGCCCTCTTCTTTAACTGTTTTACATGTCTGTGACACACACACATACTACTGAATCCATTTAGTGCTGCTCATATGTAAGCATTTAGTCCTGACACGTTGGGATCATATAACAACATATCAGGGGGTTATTTCCCATTTATACATCAAAAAATATCTCTTGGCAGCTTAGCATGTAATTGATGATATGTTATTGATTTCTAAATGTTCCTATACTATCCTAAATATATAAAACTCCAAAAGATAACTATAACAACAGAACCTAAACGGAGCAGTGAGTATAGAGATAAGGAAGAAAGAGGAATTCTGGGAGTAATGTAGGTGTTTTTTTATTTTGTGGCAGTGATTGATTTCACAGGTGCACAGAGAAAGCTGAGAGTAATGGAAATGTTTTTATATTTTATGGCAGTGATTTCATAAGTACATATGACTTTTAACATTCATGGAGTTCTGTATATTAAATGGAAGGAATCTACTGTGTATAAGCTACATACACTTCAATAAATTTAAGCTTTAAAACTGATGTGCAATGAACATAAGAAATGCTACAAAATTAAAATAGTATCATAAATTAATCTATGGATTAAGAATATAGTTCCTTAACTTCAAGGCCAAATTCTGAAAAACAAACACTTCAGGGATCTAATTCTTACATACATTTTCAACTTTTAGGAATTCAGAGCAACTGTGATTTAGGCATACTGCCAAATATGGCCACAGGTGCATTATCACTACAAGATCAGACTTCCAAAGTCAAGTTCAAGGACTTTTAAATGCTATTGCTTAGAACATGAAGAAATGAAACTGGTAACTGAGTGGGAAAAATTATATTCCAATCACCATATTACACTTCATTATTTGATGAGTTTTCAGTTTATGAACACTCATGAACATGAACAAAGGGTTGCGACAGACAAACTACAACAACTAGGCTGACCACCAACAAATGGGCTTTGTCAGTCAGACACTGTCATTTAATCTCTGTAACTGCATCATCTGTTATTTTTTTGGTAGTTGTTCTCATCTCTGCTGGCCAATTCTCGAAGCATATTTCATTTAATGGATCTAGAGTATGAACTGGTCATTTACCCTAACACTTTACAAATAAATTCTCTGTATACTCACAGCTCAAAACCAAGAGCCTATAATAGCAAGCCAAACTATTGAAACAATATAAAACATCATGAAGCGTGGGGCAAAGTGGAGTTTAACTAAATTTAAAGAGCAAAAGGATGCATGAATTAACTCTAATATCTACAAGCACAATTTTACTCTACTATATCTTTATGAAGCAGCCTTTTGTAAGAAACACTTACGATTTAGGAACTTCATTCAGGGTGCTAGAAAGATAGCTCAGAAGTTTAGAGCTCTGACTGCTCTCCCAGAGGTCCTGAGTTCAATTCCCTGAAACCACATGGTGGTTCACAGTCAACTGTAACGGGATCTGACGCCCTCTTCTGGTGTGTCTAAAGACAACTACAGTGTACTTACTCATGCACCTATAATAAATACATCTTTTTTAAAAAGAAAGAAACAAACTTCATCCAAATTACAAAAGTCTTTGACTACTTCCTGTAAGGGAGACAGTGTAACAAAGTCAGGACCTTGTTACATGTTTCTCCTTTGTGAAAAATAATTTCTGTACATGTGTATGACTACAAAGATCACTTGTTTGGTATAATATCAAACCTGGAAATAAGAGGATTTATGAAAAGCTTTCCAGAACTTAATTTATATAAGTAGGGAATTGCTGCACACGTGGGAACCAGCGATGCTCAGAAAGTAACAATTTATTTTTTTATTAGTTATCTTATTTGTTTACATTTCAAAGGTTATCCCCCTTCCCAGTTTCCCCTTCAGAAACCCCCATCGTCTCCCCCAACAACCTGCTTCTATAAGGGTGCTCTCCGACCCACCCACCCACTCCTGCCTCACTACCCTGGCATTCCCCTAAGCTGGGGCATCGAGGACCAAGGGCCGCCCCTCTCATTAATACCAGATAAGACCATCCTTTGCAACATATGCAGGTGGAGCCATGGGTACCTTTATGTGTACTCTTTGGTTGGTAGTTTAGTCCCTGGGAGCTCTGGGAGGTCTGGTTGGTTGATTTTGTTGTCCCCGCCTTGGGGTAATTTTTTTCTAAACAGCTCCTGTGATAGACATGAATAAAGCTGCATTTGAGGTACCAGAAAGCAGTATACCAGTGGTTCTCAGAAATATAATTTTAAATATCATAAACTTGGCCTCCAAAATTTAACAGAATGATAAAGGACCATAAAATTGTTATCTGTGAACTCAGGATACACAAATATAAGTAAATATATAAACAATTGCCATACCTCAATATAAACTTATATCCATTAAAATATTTCTAATTTTTATAGGCTAAAAATATCTTTAAAAAAATTGGACTGAGTCATATAAAGAAATCAATGGGTAAGCAGGGCAGAATAGCAAGTAAGAGGAATTCATTACATGCCATAAAGCAAAGCTAGTTCAGTGCGACTTGTCAGATGTTACAGTGCCTGTGTTCTCTTGTATTTGTAATTTTTAATATATAAAAAGAGGAATTTTCAGAATAGGTTGCATCACTAAATGGGGATAAAGTTATCACTCTACTCAATAAGAAAGCATGTTTACTAGCTGCTTCTATATATGAATCTTCAATCTATGTGAGGAACAGTATTAGGGTTGGTTAGACAAAAGGCAGAGTTCTCATGAAAGGACTAAGCTAGACGGGAAAGAGATAAGTAATCCACATGCCAACTATGATATGTACAAACACAAGTACTTATTTATACAGAATCTGTGCTAATTGTTTTTAGAAACTAGCTTAAATGACTACCTGTAGAATTTTAAAAGGCCCAGAGATTTTTAATATTAAGCCAAAGTATTTGGTGATAAAGTGCAGCAGATTGGCTGACTTATCTATTTAGGAACCATTATTATTATTGTTGTTGTTATTATTATTATTATCTATATTATTATTATTATTACTATTATTATTACTATTATTATTACTATTATTATTATTATTATCATCATCTCTATAGTCATGTTATATAGTCCAGGCTGGCCTCAAACTCTTTAACCTCATGCTTCAAACTGTTAACATGACTAAAGGCATGTTCCTCCATGCTTGGCTAATAACTAGAATTTTCAATTGTCAAGACAATAATACACAGTTAAACTTCCTGAATATCAGCACTCCTAGTTTCAAGATGAATATTCTAGTAATGATATAGGAATGGGAATGGGATGTGGCAAAGGATAATATCCAGGAACAAACCAATTCTTAATGCTGTCTTGGAGGTATACAAGTAGGACAACTACAAACACCACCTATGATGTTCATGTAACTTGAAGATAGTTGGGACCCTGCTGATTTTAGAAATTGTCAAGAACTAATAAAAATAGGAGCTCCAAAGATGTTTCATAATAAAACATGAACTTCTTAATGCCACTGTCAGTGATTAAAGTCTTAAATGTGAGATTATTCTTTCAACAGCACAGTATGATTTTAAGTTATTTTGTTATATGTGACAAATAGTTTTTATTCTGTGACAGAAAAGGTATTTCCAAGCACTGAATTGTTCTAAATTAATATAAATGCTGTAAGAGATGGATGTGACAGAGGCTTTATGAAACATTTGCCTGTATTATTGAGATATTAATATAGGTGAGATTATTTTACTACAGAAATACCAAGAAGCAAGCAAAAGGATTTTAAAAAGTAAGAAAGAGACAACCTAATATCTGAAATTAACTTATGCATTAAGTCTATTAGAGGGGAAATTTAAAGACTACTGGTATAAATATTGTCCTTAAGAGTAAATAACTCCTTACATAGCAGTGTAACAAACATACACTGTAAAAAATCACTAATTTACTTAGCTTTGTCAGGTGACACTTTCCTCCTACGTACTATAATTTATCCTAGAAATGAAGCATTGTATAAGTAGACAAGAAATGAGTTTAAAACACAATCAGAGCTCCTGACATGGGTTCATTCTTTTATATCAAACTGTCTAGTTTTATAACAAACTAACCTGAGTTCAGTGCCCTACCACACAAAGTGATAAAACAGAAGCCTGCCTCAGAAGTAGACAAGAAACAGTTAAACAAGTTCTAATATCCAACTTATGGAATTGCTTTCTGAGGGCTTAAGAATCGGCATTTTAAAGTTCACAGAATAGTGACACTCACTAATGCATAAGAAACATCACATTCGGGCTGGGGAAAAGCTTCAGCAGTTAAGAACACTGACTGCTCTTCCAGAGGTTCTGAGTTCAATTCCCAGCAACCACATGGTGGCTCACAGTCATTTGTAATGGGACCTGATGCCATCTTCTGGTGTGTCTAAAGTGTACTGACATACATAAAATGAATAAATAATTTAAAAAACAAAACAAAGGAAAGAAACATCATATTAGATACAGGAAGCTACACACAGGATATACACAAATACACTGCAATTAGGCTAATGTTGAGAATCAAAACAAATCACTGTTTCTTAAAGATGTAATAATCCTATTTGTCTCTTTTCTTGAAGACTTAAGGTTGTCACTTTTATTGTAAATAAAGCATAATAGTAGGTGTACTGGCTGGTTTTGTGTGTCAACTTGACATAGGCTGGAGTTATCACAGAGAAGGGAGCTTCAGTTGGGGAAGTGCCTCCATGAGATCCAGCTGTGGGGCATTTTCTCAATTAGTGATCAAAGGTTGGAGGGCCCCTTGTGGGTGGTGCCATCCCTGGGCTGGAAGTCTTGGGTTCTATAAGAGAGCAGGCTGAGCAAGCCAGGAGAAGCAAGCCAATAAGAAACATCTCTCCATGGCCTCTGCATCAGCTCCTGCTTCCTGACCTGCTTGAGTTCCAGTCCTGACTTCCTCTGGTGATCAACAGCCATGTGGAAGTAAGCTCAATAAACCCTTTCCTCCCCAACTTGCTTCTTGGTCATGATGTTTGTGCAGGAATAGAAACCCTGACTAAGACAGTAGGTATGGTTGTGCAGTGTTACAGCCTAGCACTGAGGAAACTCAACTTCTGGGGGTGCTCCCTGTGTTCTGGGACAGCTCCACTCTCTCCTTTCACCCTTACTGCTGGCTCCAAGTACCACTGAGCGTATCACAGTCACTCCTCTTGGCAGTGTGCTTGTTTACTTATGTATCGTCCTCCATGTAGAGGGCTTCCAATCTTCCACTTCTAAAGAACATGTTCATACTCAAGCATTGTCCCCATCCTCACTCTATGCCAATCTGACTGTCTGTGTGTTCTTGCAGCACTCTGACTAAACCATTATAGAATGCAATTCTAAACTAGAGGCTTAACGGCTGTCTACACTTTCCCAGTCACAGAATCTTTATATTATCCGTGTCTTTTCCTTCTTTGTTTTATGAAAACTTATTCTAGCCTTCAAAATATTCTTTTTTGTTTGTTTGTTTCAGCATCATGACTATTTCTTATGTCTTTTTATCAACTCTAAATCAGACAAGTGTCCAGAGCCACCTAACTTGCCTCATCTAGATTACTTCCTATTATAAACTATTGTGCCCCCACTTCAGTGTTGACTCTTGTCTACTGTGTATTGTGGAGTTTGAAGTGTCAGAGTCAGTTGTACCCTACAGAGTTTCAAAGATAACACTTACAATGGACCCAAGGCCAGAGCCACAGCATTTGGGTTTTGTTTTGTTTTTTGCTTTTAGCCTGTTAAATACCAAAGAACTTACATTTCTTCTTTTGTATTTGTCTTTTGAACTATAACTCTCTTTCTTGTAGAGATACAACAGACACATAATGAGAAAATCAAATAGGTAACTACACACCTACTATGTGCTCTTCACTTGATCAACAGCATCCGTGCTGTTAGTGATAATCATTATATAGTGTTACTGATGTTAAATGAAATTATCCTTTCATTTCCCCGCTGCAAAAAATGTCTAGGGCTAAGTTAACTAGACTTTTGATGGAGAGTCTACATATTTTAGCGAACAAGCCAAGATTCTCATATGCATGTGTGCATACATACACACTTTTCCAATTCTGTATCATAATGAGTATTAACTAGGAGAAAATATGAAAAGAAAGCTGAGAAAACTCTCTTGAAAATAAAGTAAACAAAAAAAACCAAACAAAAAAAGAAAATAAAGTAAACAAAGAGAACCAGTTCAAATTGTATTGGGGGGGGGTCATAGGATTGGTCAATTTATTAACAGCTGTGGGGGTCATAGGATTGGTCAATTTATTAACAGCTGTGGAGAAAATACTGAAAGAAAAATTTAAGTTAAACTAGTCCATGATCCTAATTTTTAAAACAATGCAAATACTGTACTTCATGCAAGACATCAATATTATAAGTTTAATTCTATTAGTTTTAAGGCTGTTTTTGTTTTAGTTTTATATTATCTCTAATTTAAAGTTAGCATTTCCCCCATAATTTTCTCATCTCAAGTGTTTGCTACAAAAACTGGAGAGCTGGAGAGATGGCTCCATCACTGAAGTGCTTGCCTTGCAAGCAAGGGGACCTGTGTTCAGATCCGTAACACTATATAAAAGGCCAGGGACAGAATCATCTAACTATAATCCTGCCGATCTCAGGACAACCTGCCTGGCCTCATTAGTGAGCTGTAGGTTCTGAGAGACCCCTGTCTCAAAAAATAAAATGGACACAACTGATGAAGACACCGATGCTGATCTCTAGCCATCTCTCTTTTCTCCTCTCTCTCTCTCTCTCTCTCTCTCTCTCTCTCTCTCACACACACACACACACACACACACACACACACCAAAACTACAAAGAAAGCAAAAACAAAACTGAAAATCTACATGGCTTCAGTTTAGTTCTTAGTCAGATACACTGATCAAGTAAATCTGACTAATCAACAAAGTCCTTGTTTGGAAAGCAAAATTAAACTAGCTATTTCTTATAAATAAACTGTCTATACACCTTCCAATCAAATTAAAATACTTTAAGTTGTTGTAGAAGTCAAATTTCAAAATTCTGTATAGCAAAGATATTAAACACCTGTTTGTGCAAGTGTATTTTCCTTTATATAAGATAAAGTCTCTTATCTACAAATGGCTAGACATCAAAATATCCCTTCTCATCACCAATTCTAGGAACTGTCCTCACATTTTAGTAACTTATTCAGATAGATAGTACTATCTTAAACACTGACCATTATCACTGATTCTTGTTTCACTAATACAAATTGGCATAAGACCTTTGAATGGTGATAGAAGACAGGCAGTAAAAAGGAGCAGTGTGAAAAAGTGGGTACAAGTGCATTAAATACACCCACTCACCTCTGTAACACAGTTCTCTTTCCCTACCCAAGCCTGCTCATCACTGTGGACACTCACCAGTTGGACAGATCAGAGCAATGGAGGAAAGCACCCATGACAGCAGGAAGGTCCCGTTTTCATTTTTCTTTCTGTTGCATTTACAATCCTCTGCCACAGACGTAGACAAGGAAAACTCTATTCTACCCTATACTCTTTATCTTTACTTGTGTTCTTACTTTTCAGTAATTGCTGTTTCCCTTTTCATTCTACCCTAGTCTATTCATCACTAGAACATCCCTGAATAAACTATACTTCTCATTGCTCCATTCCCAAACCCATCAATTTATTCTTTTTCCTTGCTCAACTTTTAGTGTTACCTCCTTATCTTCACTTTCTTTTATAGTCTAACATTTATGTCAACAATGTTAGGGTAAGAGATGAGATGGATACTCTATTTCCCATAAAATAATATGCACTAATCATCAACTACCTCAGTTTCACAAAAGTTACTTTGATCTTTTTAGAACTAGGTCCACTAACCTATAATACTGAAAGAATTAAGTTTGGAATATACACTAAATCTGGCTAATATGTTTCCTGTCCCTAATGGAGATGCAGAGATTGTAGATCTGAGATAAAAATGCAGACAATTTAAGATCAGCCATGTTTGAGAACTATTAGTGAAAATTATGGCTTCTTATAGTCTGACATTCCAAGATTTTTAAGTGAGAATTTACTGAATTCCCTAGTAAGAAAACTGTTATGAGCTTATAGAATACATTTACAACTGGAGACCATCAGTACAATACTATGCCTCCAAAATAAAACATCTAAATCATTGATGGAATTCAGGGTATTAAAATGCCAAAAGAATTGCTTCATTCAAGTGCCTAGGCCGTCAGGACATCTCTACCTACCCAAGCATACATCAGGGCATTTGTTTCTGAACTACATGCATTGCTTTCCATTCTAGTAATTTTTAAATATCAATCCTCATTATGAACCAAGTGTTCCCCTAGTTAGAATTTGGGCTTAAAGACATGTTTAAACATGTGAGATTAAGCATGCATAAACAGCAGCTTAAAGAGATAATGACACATTAACGGTGTGTTAAGTGGAACCTATTCGTTTATGAATAAATGAATAGTGAATAACAATGAAATTATTACAATAAGGTTAAGAATAGAAACTGAATTACATACTAGTCATTTTCTTTTAAAAGATGTGTCGTAAATCTGTACAAAATGGCATAATAAATTGAAGAAAAGTGGGTCCACTTATTTCCTCATTTTTCCAAACAACATAAAAACCAATAGAGAATGCCATTATGTAAGTGCATTTTGTGACTATCAAGAATGATGCAACTGTTGCTATGGTAACTACTCATTTCATTGAATTGAGGTTGGGAATTAAATTATTTTCAATAAAAAAAAATTCAATACCTTAATATGTTTGCCAAGGTTCCTCTATTAGTACCTATCAAACAATAGCTATTAGCCATCTTTGGGGATATCAAATGGCCTCTATTAAAAGCCAGGGCTAAGTTGTCAAGGAAAGAACTTTGAATAGTGTTAAAAATAAAACTGCATCAACTGACACTCAAAGGAAGATAGACTTGACTGAACTCCCAGAATAAGTGAAAAGTGACATGATCTCACAAGTCTTTGTTCCTTCACTGTCATAATTTCTCTTTTAACCTAAATTACTAACTAGTTAAAAGACTGACACTGCTGTGTTTCCGTTTTTTGCAATTAAGCTAAAGAAAACTCTGCTGAAAGGAGCCCATGTTAACACTTTAGAAAAAAATTTTTTTCCTGAACATATGAAGAATAATGCAAAGTATCACCTTCACAAATCTTATAAAGTTGCTTTGTTTGAGAGCCCCCATTTACAACATGCCAGGATAACTCCTACTATTCAACTACAGACACTGTTCTGGCCTAGGCGCAAGACAGAAAAGCTACCTCCACGGAGGAGGGGGCTGCGCCTCTAAGGCCAGCTTCAATGGCATCCGTACCTTTCGGAGTCTCTGCGGTGAGAGACTATTCAAGAACCTGCCCCAGATCTCTTCCTGGACTGCCTCCGCAAACTTGAAGATGGGAGCCGCGGTGGAGGGGAGCTAGCTACCTGCCACCCTTTCCCCTGTTAAACACGGTGAAGCAGCACCTTGAAGGTCCTCTGCTGGGCCTGTTGACTTCGCCAGCCCTGGATGCCCAGGCAGGGGAGGGCCTCGGCACGGCCTTGCCAAGGAGCGAAGAGGAAGAGGGGCTGTTGCCAAGTGGGCTGAACAACAGGCTGGTCCAGCGCACAAGAGTGAGGGGCAGCTTCGCTCCTGCCAGTCTCGCGGTGGATTTTTTTTTCTTCCCCTTCTCTGGGGGCGGGGGGGGGTTCTTACCTGAAAGCCCCTCCCTCCCTCTGAGTGTACGATCGGTGACAGTGGCCTCAGCCCACCGCTGGGGACAGGGCCTAGGTGGGTGGCGACTGCCCATTCGGGATCCCAGAGCCGATGGCAGGAGGCCGGCCGGTCGCGGCCTGGGCAGACGTGCCGCCCCCATGTGTGTTAATGGTGGCCTGTGGGGCTGAAAAGAGCTGACCCAGGCGGGGGACGCGCCTCCCCTCCCCCGCTGCCTGTTTACCTTCGCGGTACTTCTTGCGGAGCCGCCGGTGGACGCTCTTCACCACCCCGGACAGCTTCTCCTGCTCTAGCTTCCGCTCCTGCTCCCGGGGCTGCGCGGCGCTCGGGGACCGCTGTCCGCGCGCTGCGCCTCGGCCACCGGGCCCCGGCTCCATAGCGCTGCCGCCGCCGCCGCCGCCGCCGCCGCCGCCGCCCCTCGGGCCCCGCGGTCTCTCCCGGGACGGAGGAGGTGGGGAAGGAGGAGGCAGCAGCAGAGGCAGCAGCCGGAGGAGGCCCAGGAGCCGCAGCTAAGGCCTCGGGGGCGGGGTCTTCCCAAGAGCGCAAGGTGATTGGTGAACTTCGGAGGGCTGGGTGGAAATGGAAAGGACCGCGGGCCAATGGGCAGAGGGCAGCGGTGGAGCGCCGGGTTGTTTGGGAAGGAGCAGCTGAAGGAGGCGGAGAAAGCACTGGGCTCCTTGCCAGGCCACGCCCCGGATGCTGTGCGGAGGAGCCCCGGCGGCCTAGGAGGAGGAGGCCGGTGGTGTGGGGTGCGCTTGCGCCCCAGACTTTTTTTTTTTTTTTTTTTTTTTTTTTTTTTTTTTTTGCCTAGTTTGAGCTTCATTATATGGTCCAGCTTTGGCACGTCTCCCAACTTCCCAAGCCGCTTGTGAGTTTTGATGTGATGCCGCCGCAGGACACCGTCGTCCACCTGAGTTCCCGCTGCACCCTGTTGCACCCTGTTGCACCCGTGCAGATTCCCTTCAACTAGATACCCTTTGAAGACTTGACTGCTAGGCAGGGTTTTACATTTCAAGGAGTCCAAACCTGCAAGCCTTCTTTGGGGTCAGGAAGAGGTCAAACTACCAAATCCGGATGTAATTCTCTTAGCTCATCGTGGTTAATGCCTGGCATACTGCTGCTGGACGAAAGACAACGAATTGGGAAAAAGAGAGATACTAAAAAATAGTAATAGGAGATGTGGGACAACCAAGTTATAAACACCGAAAGGCCATCTTGGCTTCCTGTAGAATTTCTTCTTGTGGTCCTTGTAATGACCACAAGAATGGGTTACTGGAAAACCGGCATTGATTGTAGGTCATCTCAGAACCCACAAAAAAGTCTGCTCGGGTGGTCTCTTATATTGTTTTGGACAGTTAGTCCACTAGTGCATGCAGAATTCAGTAAATGGCTCCCCTTTTCACCTCCTTTGATTTGTGTATAAAACTACTAAGGGGATATGGTTGCTGATTTGTTTAAGAAAGATGGAAGCCGGTTCTCCAAAAAGAGACTGCATTTGCTCATAGCTAGTACCTACCTAGGCTGCTGGTAAAGAAGCATCAGGCAGAGGTGGGAATGAATTGTATCTGATTGTGCACTACCTCCACGTTACAGTTGTGGGTTACATTGCATTGTATAAACATTGTTGTATTTAAACGTTCAGATCAGTGACTTTGTAATATTAGTAACATTCTCTTGATGTTACTGTTAGGTCCAAAGGAAACTCTGTTTCCTCAAATTCTGGTGGGTAGACAAAAAGCCACATTCCTCAGGAATTGTTGAAGTTGATTCCTTTCTGCAAAAGGGACCCATTTCTTTCACCATTTGCAGAAGGGATAATTTGTGATCTGTGTTACCTATCAGCATAGTGAAGTGCATGCTGGTCTCCAGGCTCCCTCAGCATCACAAATGCCTGTTACACAGTTTAGAGTCCACGGCTTCCTCCAGCTCAAGAGCTTCCTTTCCCCCAGCATCTCCTTCTCCTTATAACCCTGCTATTTCAGCTACGTGAGCTCTTGGTCCTCTCTTCTGCCCTCTCTTGGTCCTCTCTTGGTCTTCCTTTCACCCCCCCACCCCCACCCCTTTCTTCTCTGCTCTCTACTCTCTGCTCCTGCCTCTCTCTCGGTCAGGTATAGTTTGCTGCCCATTCTCTCTGCTCTCTCTCTCTGCTCTGAATTCTTCCAGATGCCTCTGCTTGTTCCCTTCTTTGTATCTACCACGCAATCCTTCCCCTCAAGCATGGAGTGGAGAGGTCATGTAGTGTTTCTACTGTAACTATTTCTTGTTACTTCCTGGTTAAGATGATCCTGGCCAACAGAGCATTATGTAGGCTTTCCAGATCACAGGAGCAGAAATATCACAGTGAAGAAGTAGATTAGACACAGACAGAAAGACACAAACTTCAGAAGAATTGCAATCGTGAACTGAAATTACAAGAAATAGCAAGGAACCAGCAAGCATTGTAGCCTTACATGGGGAAATTTCATTTGAGAAGAAAAGAGAACTTGAATTCCTTTTTTTCCAGGTATTAAAAGCAAATAATTTTGAAAATATTGAAAGCTACATTGTAATTCATAGTAAAGTTAGGTAAATATGTCATTTGTAGTGAATATTAGGTGTTTATTTGTTTAATATGAACTTTTTCCACTTCCATCTAGTAAAATAAGTCTAATGGTATATTTTTATTTAATTTTTTTTATTTTTACTTATGTGTTCATGTGTTTGTGAGAATGCTATGTCCTCTGGGGGCAGAAGAATGCATTGGTTACTAGAGCTAGAGTTACGTATATGCAGTTCTGACTCACCATAGAAGCTAGAACTCAATTTGGATTCTCTGCAAGAGCAGTAAACATTGTTAACTGCAGAACTATCTCTTCAGTCCAGTTTGTTTGTTTCTTGTTTTTTTTCTTTTCAAACTTTGTTTCATACTATGTGCAGATGAATTTTTTAAAAATATTTATTTATTTATTTTATGCATATGAGTACACATATGAATACACTACTACTTTCTTCAGATGCACCAGAAAGTACCAGAAGAGGGTATCAGATCCCATTAAGAGGATTGTGAGCTACCATGTGGTTGCTGGGAATTGAACTCAGAACCTCTTAACCATTGAGCCATCTCTCCAACCCCCACAGATGGATTTTTAAGACCTTTGAAAACAGTGGTTCTTAACCTTCCTAATGTTGGGATCTTTTAACTTAGTTCTTAGTGCTGTGGTGGCTTCCAACCAAAAATTATTTTCGTTGCTACTTCATAACTTTGCTACTGTTATGAATTGTAATATCAATATCTGTGTTTCCAGTGGTCTTAGATGACACCTGTAAAAGGGTTATTAGGTCCCAAATAGTCTCAACCCACAAAGTTGAGATCCATTGTTTTAAAAGGTTAAAAACATTGAAGGGAATAGATAAAGGATTAAACAAGACACAAACTACTCACAGTTTTATGAGTGACATGAAATAACTTTTTTTTTCCTTTGCATGTATGCATTCATTTCAAATGGGATGTTTCTCAAATGAGTAGGTGGTAATCTATTTTATGAATAATTTACTATTTTATTAGTTAACCCCTAGTCACATCACGTTTATGTTGTCTCCACTTTTCTCCATTACAAATCACATTACATGTGATTAATACCTTTGCATTGTTTTTAATTTGAATATATGTATATATATAAAATTAAACAAACTCCATTAAAGTCAAATTTCTAATTCAAAAGGTCATGCCTATTAAGCCTTTGATACCTTTGTCAAAACACCTTTTAACATGGGCTAGGAGTTTATGTCACTTCTGGCAATGAAGGTGGATATTTATTTTCTTGCATCATTACCAAATATAAGTACTACTATTTGTTGATTATTCATAGGAATCCTTTAAAACTCCCCATTTTAAAAGTATGAGGAAACTTCTTGCTGCTTCTTAAGTAGTTATTCTGTTTGTCATAATATTTAGTTTAACATATTAATATGAGGGGAACAGTTAGAATAAGCAATCATTTTCCAAGAAAATTGAAAAAAAATTGATTTGTTTTTGACTTCTGACTTTCTTGAAAAGAAACTCAAGAACTGGAGATTGAATATTAAATTATATTTAAAATTTGCATGAATTCAGATTGATCCTTGGCTTATATATCCTGGAAAAGACCAAAACTGACTGTTCTTAACAAGACGTGACAAATGGCCTTAGATCACACTATGAAGGAAGATTACAACTACCTTTCTCTAGCCTAATTGGTAATCCTGAGCCAAGCTGTACATCTGCTACGATAGAAAAGGCATGGAAACAGGTTTTCCATCTAATTGAAATAAATGCTCTGACTGATGGAGAAAAGCATTGCTGGACTGTGTAGATTTAGTGTCCTAGTGAACAAGCAGGCCCTGTTGCACGGCCATGTGGAAGAGACAAGTCCAGGAAGTGAGTGTGTCTGTAATGCCCTGAGCAAATGGTAAGTGCTGTGACCTTCAGGACCTTAAGGCTGTGGGAAAGAACTCTGAAAAGATTAGTTAAATATATATATATATATATATATATATATATATATACACATATATACATATACATATATGTATATATATGTATACACACATATACATATATGTATATATATGTATACACACACACACACACAAGGTTCCTCAAGTATGCAAAATATAAGGATGTAATAAGAATTACATGAGGGGCTTCACAGACCTAAAAGAACAGAGGCAGCTGCACTATGAGCCAGCTTGTCAAAAAGATAATAAGGAAGGAAATAAAGAGATTTTCAGAATGGTGATGGCAGGGCAAGATCTCACCCAGCTAAGTTTATTGTTTGTGCTTACAAAGGCAAGGAGATCTCTGAATTCGTTTGCCATGTTAAAAAAAATAAATGTACTTGCTGTCTTCTAAGAATGAAGGGGCTAAGGTCACAAAGTGCTAATTCATGGGATAATCAAAAGGGAACCTGGAGTAAATGATTGAATTGATTTATAAATAGAAGACCGAGCTTTTAGTCTGCAGGAGATGAACTAGCAGAGAGCAACAATAGTTCTTTTTTTTTTTAAATTTTTTTCTAGAAGCTACCCAGAAAGAACTGTTAGGAAAGCAAACACAGCTATTTTAGAATATTTTCTAGCAGGGTTTCTGATTTTGGTCATAAAATTCATGGAGGGTAAATACAACTTTTAGAAATTGTTTTCTAGCAGCTACCTAGAGAGAACTGCTTGAAGAGCAAACACAGCTCTTTTAGGGTTTTTGTTTTTGTTTTTTTCTAGAAAATCCAAGAATTTTTTACAGCAGATTTTCTGACTTCGGTCAAAAAGCCTATGAGCTTTCCAGAGAGCTTTTAGATTTTTTTTTTCCTAGCAAGGGAGAGCTGTCTTTAGCAGAAAGCTATCACAAGCTGACTACAGAGCCAAGAGTTATCTACAGAGAGCTGTCTAGGAAGCCATCTTGAGCAGACCACATGTTCCAGAATCTCATAGATAAGGTAGATTTGGGGGTGGACCAACTCAAAGCCCTGGATCTGAGCCTTGGTGGTAGCTGAGTTGATCAGCCTGCCAGACCTCCTGTACCTAAAACACAAGGGTGAGCTCTCCAGTACTACCCCAGCTCGCTCACCCAATGCAGCAGTTGGCAGGGGGCAGGGTCAGCAATCTTGCTTTCCTACCACCAGAGCCGGATCCACCTGGCTGCCTAACTAAGGTGCAGGTGCAGGGCCCACCCTCCCAAGTGCTGCAGCCTTCCAGGGGCTGGGCCAGCTCTTCTAGCCTCACACCCTTGGGACTGGCTCCCTTGTGCCTCTGTCATCAGGACCAGCTCCCCTGTGTTGCCCAGGTGAGGTACAGGGGTGCTCAGCAGAGTGGGAAATAGGGGATCTTTAAATGACATTTGTATTCTATTTGTTATTCATTTTGATGGTGCTGTCCACTTCATTTTGGCGTTATGTATTGCCAGATTTTAAAAATATATTTTAATGTTATATAAGAAAAATCCATATTTTAAATTTGTGTTATAACTCGTGTAATACCTTGCGTCAATAGTGTAAAAAAGATTAGTGCTACTAGATAGTGCTACTGTTACTCTTCAAGTCAGAAAAAAAAAATCAGCTCATGACTTCAGGAAATTCAGTTAAATGAAGACAAAGATGTATGGCAGGTTTGTCCAAGGATAAAGCCTTTTTTTTCCTCGAGGAAAATTTGTTAAGGCATAAGATATAAAAGAAAAGCAAAACAAGGGGATATTTTAGGACAGGATGCTTCCAAGAAGGTGAAATGGCAGGCTGTTCTAAGGGGAAGTTAAACATGCTATCCTATAGAGAAGCTCTTAAGACAGGAAGAAAAGAGCTCAAACAAGTTTGAGGAAGTCTCTGAAAATTACTAGATTCACTAGATTGCTCAGTCCCCAAAAGTATATAAATAGCAAAAACCTGCTAAGAGTCACTCTCAGACAAGCTCAGCCACTTGAAAGAAGCAGAGACCAGTGCAGGTGCTTAGAAGAAACCAAGAAACTCAAGCCAACTATTTTTAATACTGAGATTCACTATTGTTAATCCTAAAATTTGCAAGTTAAAAAAAGTTCCACCATTTTGAGCCAATTTAGGAACAAGTTTTATTATATATGGACCATGACAGACTTTGGTCAGGACTACTCTCTGGAACTTCAGATGTCTCAGTGGTGTTCTGAGACAGTTTGAGGAGATTCATAAGGACAATCCCATGGACCATGGTACTTTCCCATGAGGCTTTGTTTTTGTTTTTTTTTAAGAACTACAACTCCCAGCATCCCAGTAGGTTACCCAGTCCTTGGGGAGGTGGAGCTTACTGGTTAATTTTAGTTAATACTGGTTAATTACACAATGCTACCTGGAAAGGTCAGTCTTCAATCTGTTGAGCTGCCTGCAGGCAGCTGTGTATTCCAGATTTCCTGCTTTTGCGAGTTTTCACACAGTCTGAAGTGGGCTTTGGTGATGCAGTTGCCCCTTAGTCATTCCTGGTCCCTCACCCACATAAATAAGTAATTCTAATGAAACTCATTGGTTCACCAAGTTGGACTTTGGTGTTTTCTGGTCATGGTTCCTTTTGCTGTTATGAAATACCATAACCAAAAGCCAGTTTAGGGCCAGAAGGCAGAGGCCATGGAGAAGTGCTGCTCGATGGCTTGCTCCTCATCAGTTCCTTAGCCTGCTTTCTTATAGAACCCAGGACCACAGCGCCATGACCATAATGGGCTGGGTCCTTCCCCCATCAATCACTAATTGAAAAAATCATACAGGCTTGACTACATACCACCTTATGGTTGCATTTTCTTAATTGAGGTTCCCTCCTCTCAAATGGCTCTAGCTTGTGTTAAGTTGACAAATCCTAGCCATCATAGACAGTATCAACACTTTGGTGTGTCATCATTCCCCTATTTGGGGTGAGTCACATCTATGTTGTATGTCCCCATTAAAAAATTCTGTTACACAACACTAAAAAATAAAATGTGTATTATTCTGGAAATAACTGCCTATTATTTGAAAATATTTTTACTCATCCATGCAAACAACTTGAATAAGTGTAACTGTTTTGTTTAATTTTAAATTGTAGAAGCATCATTAGTTGGGCATATTATAGAAAAACTAAATTTTGTGGGGGTTTGTTTTTGTTTTCTGTATTTTATTTCAACCTATAGAAACCTTCCTTAGAAAATTACATTTTTCTTAATATGTTGACGAAAACAAACAGAATGAAAACATACTCAGGCAAGAAAAATATTCTACTGATATGTTTCTATTCAGAAGGGCAGATTACAATTTTAAAGTTCTATTTATTGAAATATAATTATTTCTCCTAAATATTATGTTTATAGTTTATTCATTTACTTCTTTGCAATTCTAAAGACCTTGCTTTTATTATTTTAATTTGGGATATGTATATGTGCATCCTCCTATGGATTTGTGCATGAGTGTATAAATGAGGTGCCAAAGAAGCTAGAGGCCTTCAATCTCTTGGAGCTGGAATTGTAAGCCACCTGACCTGGCTGCTAGAACATGGGTCCTCTTGAAGAACAGTAAGTGTGCTCTTAACCACTGACTCATCTCTCCAGACCTGCTGCAGTTCTTCATATATCTTCAAAATAGCACAAACTACTTGTTTCTCCAGAGTTAACATATAGAACAGTATTAAGTCTAACTTTAAGTACA
Source organism: Montemys delectorum (assembly GCA_019843815.1). NCBI lineage: Eukaryota > Metazoa > Chordata > Mammalia > Rodentia > Muridae > Montemys > Montemys delectorum. The sequence continues at coordinate 6,801 of JADRCD010154368.1, read as the reverse complement.
ATAAGTCATAGCTATTAATTACCACCTAAATTTAAGTGCTACTATTAAGTTCATAATATTTGTGCCTTACTAATTAAGTATATTCAATAACCACAAATGGGATAATATAGAAATAGATCTACACAGAAAATGGCAATAGCTTATGCTCACAAAATGAGGTATAAGACTGAGAGATGAATGCTAGGCCTGGTGGTGCAAGAGGGCTGAAGCAGAGGATCACAAATTGAAGATCTACCTAAGCTACAGAGTGCGCTCGAGTGCATCCCAACAAACTTAGCCAAAGTCAATCTCAAAGCAAAACGATGACCTGTTACGAAGAGCAGGGCCTATAGTTCAGCAGCAGACCATTTGTCTATTGTAAGGAAATACCCTAGGTTCAAAGAATCCACAGCACCAGGAGCTGGTGAGATATATACTCGTTGTCTTTTGACCCTTTCTATTACTCACAGCTAAGGACTTTATTTTCCCTCTATTAATATAAAGCAAAGAGTCTGTTTTTGAGTAGTATTTCAACTTACAAGGTTATTATTTCCATCACGATTCAAGAAATAAATGCATCTTATTTTGAGATCAGCACACTTAACATGTCATATATACAAATTAAACAAGTTATATATACACACACAACCTCCAAGCATAGGCAATGAAGACAACCTTTCTGCTAAAGAGTTCTGCACTTGGCTAAGTGAAGGCATCAGTGAATTTTCAATTTTTGTTTTTATTTCTAAGGCGGTAGCAAAGACTCTATTAATTTTATGTCCTTCTAATGAGTAACGAGCCAAACTTAAAGACATTGTGACAATATGAAAGCTCTCTTACAGCTCCCGTTCTACAATGATTCAGAGACGGACAATGACCTTGAAGTTCTTTGAGAGATGTGTCCAGGCTGCTCGGTTCCTTCTGGGTTCCATCTTTACACTTGGGGAAATTCCGACATAAGGAATGTAGTAAGAAACCTCCACTCTTCTAATCAAAGGCTCTCGAAAGAAGCATACATTTGGAGGAATGGAGTATAAGAAGGCAGAAGCTTGAGGGGATAGTTTGTTCTGTTAAGGAAGTCTGTGAACATGTAGGTCCTTTGGGTTGCACTTGATAAAGTTCTATCCCTTGCTGATTGACATTTCCCTTGTAAGGCACACAAAGAGGCAGCTAGGCCTTCCCAGAGCACGGTGCTCCGTCTTACTTAGATGCTCATTGAAGACTGGGGGGCTGGAGAGACGCTCCAGCTCTGCCTCTTTGATTCTAGATATACAGAGCTGCTTACCACATTGAAATGAATGACATTTTAAATTCTGAAATAGAATGAATGCTACTTCTTGTACAGAGGGGTCCAGTGAAGAGATTCTGTAACTCCAGGTGGATGGTCACCTGCTGCTGCTTTATCAGCGGCTTTGTTATCATTCTGACATTGCACAGATGCATGGTTAAAAAGTAACCGTTGTCTGTAATTGCTTTGAAAGTAAAAAGAGTGTAGTAGTTAATGGAAACAAGAGGATACAAATGTTCTAAGGAGCCTGAGAAACTAAAATTTCCTAGATGCAGGAAAGCTGATTTGTGTTTCCCTTTATTAAGCATACATCACCCTACTCTTAGGGTTTAATAGTGGTCATGGAATCGTTTTTGTCTTTTCCTATGAGAAAATATGTTAAAAAAAATCACAGAATACCATATATCAAACTGTAATCACCCTGCTTTTCTTACACTTGACTGCTATTGCTAAAAATGTTTTCCTTGTAAAATAATTAGAATTTATTCTGTTTTAGAAAGTCAAATTAAATTTTGCCATGCCAAGATACACAACATTTCCAGTTTACTAGTGGTTCCATAAAATTCTTCATTCCAAAGCCAAACTCCCAATAAGTTTATTTTATTCAATTAAAATTGTATTTAATATGGCCCATAACCCAAAATGTTAGCAAATCAGTTCTATACAATTTAGCTAAAGATTCAGGAAATATATATAATGGTAATGTGGTTCAGCAGTTAAGAGCACTTGTTACTCTCACATAAGATCTGGGTTTTGTTATAGCACCCACATGGGAGCTCAGAACTCATCAACTTTGATTCCAGAGGATCCACCACTCTCTAATGACTTCCGAGAGCACTGCATACATGTGATGCCATTTACAAAAATAAAGATAAATGAAAAATAAAGACCTACCAAGTGTTTTGTTGTTATTATAGACATTGACAAGCATATTCAAAGGATCAAATGCAAATACAAACAAAACAACAACAACAAAGAAGCAAAAGCAGAAGGTCCACACAATTTTGACAAAGCAGAACAAAGTAGGGCATATTTAGTATACAAACACATTAATTAAGGTGATGTTGTATTGACTAAATGTAAATACATAGAATAGGAGAAGGAGAGCAGGAAGAATGCAACACATACACATACTCCTGGGTTTCCCATCATCCCATCAAAAGGCAAAAACAATTTTAGTGTTGAGTAGTCTAATTTTTAAAAAGCTAAGCCAAAATAATTGGACAATCATTTAAAAAAAATACTTCACATTCATGCCTCATGCCATGGGAGAAAATATTCAAAGCAAAGGACAGGTTTGAGTATAAAACCTAAAATAGCAAAACCTTAGAAAGAGAATCTTGCGAACTTACTGTAACATGAGTAGTATTTCTAGATATAGAACAAGTTCACAAGTTCATAAAAGAAAAAAAATCTTAAACTCAATCAGAGTTTAAGACTTGTGATATTTGAACAAAATACTAAGGCAGTAAATTTGTGAGCCTCTGAGTGAAAGAAAATGATGTCATATATACCTTGTAATTATTTGTATCCAGATGTAAATACAATCATAGGAAAATAAACAATTCATATTAGCCAGAGAGATTGGTTATACATTTGTACATTTTTGGTTTCCTTATTCATTTAAGGTATACATTTATTTACTTTTTTTAAATTTTGAGCACTACAAGACACTGTTAAACACCATTGGCAGACCTATAACTTGCTGTGTAGAGTACTGGTCTTGAACTTGCAGTAATCCTCCTGCCTTTGCCCCGGAGTTCCGAGATTACAAGCATATGCCACCATGCCCAGGCATAGTTCTTTTTAGATGTTTTCTACTTGAAGTGATATACATCTTGAACCTTAAAAAAAAAATCTATTAGAGAAAATGTTTATCTGGGCTACCAAAAAAGAATTTAAGTTAATCATTAAACTTAATGGGTTTAGAACACTTCTTTTATTACACCTTTAATTTTTTTTCCCCCAAAACTTTACGGTTCTTGGACTTTTTCACTTAAGGAACAAAAACTTTTAAGGACATTTAAAATCAGTGAGATCAGCCTGTAAAATAGACAAAATGAGTTAGCATGGATAATGAGTAGAAATGTTTATTAAGCTAATTGTCTTCTCTCGAAAAAGAACTCTAGGCGCTTTGATGCCGTTCCTTCTCTAAAGCACACTGTCACAGGTAGTGCTGTGACCAGCATAGTCACTGATTTTTGTCCTCAGTAAAAACCTATGCTTACCAAACACTGTTACAGCTTAGGAAATAGGAAATATGCCCTTGCAGTAGGGGCAAAAAGGGGGTACAAATAGAAACTAGACTAGCATACATTGGATTTGTATGTCAGCAAACCCACTTTAAAAAAAAAATCTTAGCTTACAGATGTACTAGCATCTTCAAAAATGGTTTCTTTTCAGGGCACTGCAGTGGTTTCAGTTTGAAAAAGTTTCTGAACTTTTAACTCAAGGTAATGAGCTAGGTAATGGAAGACTGAATTTTGTGTAGGAAGCAATTACCTCGATTGATAGGGAACTTGAGAAAATGAGCCGGAGCTTTAATGAGATTGGCAAAAAGGTCATGTGTCTGAGAGCTTAGATGGAGTAGGGAGGAATGATGGTGGGAGAAATCGTTAGAGACAGAACCACACAAACCAGCAGAAACAAAAGTGACAGAGAATACCATTGCAACTACTTTCATGAAAGGCCACAAAATTAATTTGCCCGAAGTGTAAGATGACCCTGGAAATGTGTGACTCAGGAGTCTATGGTTTAGTTGGAGCTTTGCCAGTGTTTCACTGTATCCCTCCCTCCCTATGCTGTGATACATATAGATTTAGAAAGAATAGATCATTATCAACAGATTGACAGGTAATCAAGTTCATGTGTAGTTTTCGCAAACAGCCTGCACTAGGTATGGCTTTCACGTCTCCCAGTCACTTCTCAGCTCTCAGTGTGATCTGACTTCCTACCCCAGCACTCCATGTAACGTTGTTCTGTGAAAGATCAGCCCTGATGTGCTTTTAGAATGCTTCAGCCTCTTTGTAGCTTACACCCTCTTTTGCTCCTCAGAAGAATTAGGCACTGCTCACCAATTTCTCTCTCATAAACTACATTTCCTCCCGAGGCACAGGTCTCTCCATTTACCCCTTTCCCATTTCTCTCTATCTCCATTTTACTTCTTATAATTTTACTTGCTTTCCGCCAGGATTTTTCCGGAGGACTATGATCCTTGCTTCTTCTGAGTGATCTCATGCGAGCACCAAGCTCTAACTATGGTTTATGTAACTCTCAAATGCTGACTTAAACTTTCCTTGAATTTCATACCTGGCGTTGAGTTCACCATAGCTCAGAGTATTGGAGCGTGTTCTCCTCACACTTTATATTTTCTTTTCTCATTTTCCATGCCCTAGTTATCAGTACCCCTGTGTGCTCTGTTGATCCAATGGGGGTCTTGGGACCGTCATTTCCTATCCATCCTCTCATGTCACGTATACCCAGGCACTATCCATTCATCTCTGCAGTGGGTTTGTTATCGCTCTATGCCTTCCACCAGTCCTACTATCTGTATCCTAACATGGAATCTTCTTGTGGTTTTTGCTTGGGATTTTACTTCATGGCTAAGAAGAATTGAACTTATCCCTCAAAATATGGTAAATCTCTTTTCTAATTTTCTATATTGCCACTGAATTATCTTTTCTAATTGAGAGATTTGGTCATGCTACTTCCTAGAATATGAAATGAAATTGGTGTCTATATGAGGGTTTTATTTACCTTCTACCTGTATGATCTTTTATACCTTCAGGTACTAATCAATGAGAACTGGCCCACAGAAGCCTTGCATTTTCAAATTTCATTTTTTTTTCACTGCTTTTTCCTGCCTCTACTATTCACTATATCTCCCAAAGACAACAAAATGTTGCTTATGTCTATGTCTCTGTTTTAGTCCTTTTTGTAAGGTTTTAATAGCGTATCATGGACTTCAAATTTATAATAAATATTGTATAATAATTATTCTTTTTTTCTGTAATACCTTTTTTTCTGTAATGGCCTCTCAACAAGTCCTATTGATACTCTCCAAATATACTATAAACTGTTCACTAACCCATGTTCTCAATCACTGCTTAAAAAGCACTGCTTCTGTCTTCATTGTCTGTCTGTCTCCCAAACTGCGAATACATCTTCACTAGACCCTAAAACTCTGTTTGGTTCATTATCTAGTCTATTTTATACTGGGGAAATTGAATAACCATTTAAATATACAAAATGTATCTTCTTGCTTAAAACCATTAAATGCATTACTATCTCATTTCAAATAGTCTAAATGCCATGATTTCAAATTATGAATATATGTATGTGTTAGCACTGTAACCTCTTGTAATGCCTTCCAAATTGTGAATTTTATAATCCTACCCATTATTCTGCCTTCAATGTTTTCATTTCCTATTTGTGATCTGGCCACTGGATTTTTTTTCCCCCCTCAGGTCCTTAAACATGTCATGTTTTTTCCACTTTAAGTATTTTGAATACTTTGTTTGCTCTGCTAGGAGCTCGCCACAATTAGCACTTTGAATCTTAGGTTCTTTTTGTTGTTAATATCTCAGCACAAATCCTTCCTCCCTGCAGGGGGACTTCTGGCCATATAATAAAAAACAGTAGTAGCCTCCAGCAAACTAAAAGTCCCCTTCATTTCCTCATAGCAATTATTACGGATGGCTCCCTTCCTTTCACTTGTTATCTTTTCTTTCTCCACCAGAGAATAAAGACTTGAGGATGGTTTTTTTTTTAAAAAACTTTAAAATTGTATTCTTTTTTTTTTAATTAGGTATTTTCTTTATTTATATGTACATTTTCCCTTTCCCAGGTTCCCCTCCAAAACAAACAAAGAAACAAACAAACAAACAAAAACAAGAACAAACCCCTTTTGCCTCCCCCTTCTCCATGCCTGTCACCCTACCCTCTCCCACTTATTGGCCCTGGCATTCCCCAAGGATGTTTTTTTATTTAGTTTTTCAACAGTGTATCTGAGTATTTATTTTCCTGACAAATATTGAGGGTTTACTAAATGTTAGTAATGGAAATAACAATGGAAATAATATCTTTTTTTTATTAGATATTTTCTTTATTTACATGTAATTTTTCCCTTTCCCAGGTTCCCCTCCAAAAAACAAACAAACAAACAAAAACAACAAGAAAAAACCCCTTTTGCCTCCCCCCTCCCCATGCCTGTCACCCCACCCTCTCCCACTTATTGGCCCTGGCATTCCCCTATACTGGGGCACAAAACCTTCACAAGGCCGAGGTCCTTTCCTCCTATTGATGATCGAATTTGTAATCCTCTACTATACACATGCTGCCAGAACATTCAGTCCCACCCTGTATAGTCCTTGATTGGTGGTTGGGTCCCTGGGAGCTCTGAGGGTACTAGTTAGTAATTGTTGTTCGTCCTAAGGGGCTGCAAACCCTTCAGCTCCATAGAACCTTTCTCTAACTCCTTCATTGGGAACAGTGTTCTCAGTTCAATGAATGGTTGTGAGCCTCTACATCTGTAT
>JADRCD010154366.1:0-19607 GCA_019843815.1 Montemys delectorum | reverse complement strand
ATTTTTGCTTTTTCAGGGATGTAGTTCCCCTCTTTGTGTTGGGGTTTTCTATTTAATACCCTTTGAAGGGCTGGATTTGTGGAAACATATTGTGTGAATTTGGTTTTGTCATGGAATACTTTGGTTTCTCCATCTATGGTGATTGAGAGTTTTGCTGGGTATAGTAGTCTAGGCTGGCATTTGTGTTCTCTTAGGGTCTGCATGACATCTGCCCAGGATCTTCTAGCTTTCATAGTCTCTGGTCAGAAATCTGGTGTAATTCTGATAGGCCTGCCTTTATATGTTACTTGACCTTTTTCCCTTACTGCTTTTAGTATTCTTTCTTTGTTTTGTGCATTTGGTGTTTTGACTATTTGGAGTTCTGTCGGCTTCTTGTATGTTCATGGGCAATTCTTTCTTTAGGTTAGGGAAGTTTTCTTGTATAATATTATTGAAGATATTTACTGGCCCTTTAAGTTGGAGGTCTTCACTCTCTCCTATACCTATTATCCTTAGGTTTGGTCTTCTCTTTGTGTCCTGGATTTCCTGGATGTTTTGGGTTATGGTCTTTTTGCATTTTGCATTTTCTTTTATTGTTCTGTCAATGTTTTCCATGTTATCTTCTGTCCCTGAGATTCTCTCTTCTATCTCTTGTATTCTGTTGCTGATGCTTGCATCTACATTTCCTGACTTTTTTCCTAAGATTTCTAACTCCAGGGTTGTCTCCTTTTGTGATTTCTTTATTGTTTCTACTTCCATTTTTAGGTCCTGAATGGTTTTATTCAGATCCTTCACCTGTTTGTTTGTGTTTTCCTGCAATTCCTTAAGGAATTTTTGGGTTTGCTCTGTAAGGGCTTCTATTTGTTTACTTGTGATCCCCTGTAATTCTTTATGGGATTTTTTTGTTTCCTCTTTAAGGGCTTGTATCTCTTTATCTGTTTTCTCCTGTATTTCTTTAAGGGAGTTATTCATGTCCTTCTTAAGTTCCTCTATCTGCATTGTGAGATGAGTTTTTAGATCCAAATCTTGCTTTTCTGGTGTTTTGGCATATCCAGGACTTGCTGAGTTGGGAGTACTAGGTTCTGGTGAAGCCAAGCAGTCTTGGTTTCTGTTGGTAGGATTCTTGTGTTTGCTTTTTGCCATCTCTTGATCTCTGGTGTTAGAAGTTCTTGGTGTCTTAGAGCTTGATCTTTCCTTGCTGCCCTGCAACTCCCCTTCCACTCCTGAGGCCTGTGCCTCCCAGCTGGTCTCGCCTGATTTCTGGGGCTAAAGCCCACTCAGGATGCAGGCCTTCTTCTCGCAGGGTGGGGGCAGAGATGTTCGCTGATCCAGCTCTGTCCCTCGGAAGCTGAGAGGCTCCTGTCCCTGCAGTCATGGGACTCCCCTGCACTTCCTGAGGCCTATGCCTTCCGGCTGGTCCTGCCCTAGCAAGACCCCAGAAAAAAAATGGCGTATCTCACCTGAGTCCTTGGGCTGAAGCCGGCCTTGGGGGGAAGTCCTCCCCCAGCAGGCAGGGGCAGAGATGTTCGCTGATCCAGCTCTCTCCCTCGGAAGCTGAGAGGCTCCAGTCCCTGCAGTTTTGAGACTCCCCTGCACTTCCTGGGGCCTATGCCTCCCGGATGGTCCCGCCTGATTCCTGGGGCTAAAGCCAGCTCAGGATGCAGGCCTTCTTCTCTCAGGGAGGGGGCAGAGATGTTCGCTGATCCAGCTCTGTCCCTCGGAAGCTGAGAGACTCCAGTCCCTGCAGTCCTGTGTTTGAGTGGTATTTTTGGAACTATGAAAGCTAGTCATCAGAAAGGAGACTTTTAGATTATATTCAGCTTGTGTCGTCTAAGACCTGTGTCCTAAGTGTACAATGTCATTAGAAGTAGGTTATAGGTTATCTATTTCCAGTCTCTGGGAGGCAACCACAGGTGACAGCAATAGCCTATATTATTTTAGCAGCCATTTGGACTATACTGACTAATGATATGAATGGAGATTTCTCTTGTATAGTACTGGGGGGTTGTTAGTCTGTGGTTCTTGTGAGGAGTATTATGAGCATATATATATAATATATATTATATATTTAATATATGATATGCAACATATTATATATAAGCATATGCTAGTATATTATTATTATAGGTATTATTATTTCCATATATGTATAATTTTGAATAAAGTACTTAGTAATATGATTCCTTGAGGCTTTGTCAAATGATATTGGTGTTATTTGTCCCTTATTTCACCTTCTACTTCTGTATTGACCTCCCTCTTTCTCCCCTAGTTGGAGCCCCTCTTTATTTTACTGTTTCCTATTGTTCATAATACCTGTGTCTTGATATTCTCCTGTTAATCAGTCCCTGCTTATATTTCCTTTATAATTTCCTGGTTTCACCTTGTTTCTGTAGCTATTCCTCTGGAACTGAGGATTTGGTTTAAATCCTAGGCACTGTCATTAAAAAAGAATATGCAATTTTTATCTCTCTGGACCTAGAGTACCTTTGCTTGATCAAATTTTCTTTTTATATCTGTCCATTTACCTGCACATTTCATGATTTCATTTTTATTTATTTCTAAATGGCACTTCACTGAGTAAATGTATGACATTTTTAATTATCCACTTCTTTGTTGAAGAACATTTCAGTGGATTTCATTTGATGTCTAATGTGAAAAGAACAGTAATGAACACAGCTGAGCAATTATCTTTGGTGTAGGATGATATATGTTGTTTTGAACATATGCCAAGGAATGTTACAGCTGGGTCATATGATACTATTTTTACTTTTTCAAGGATTCTCTGCATTGTTTTCTGAGTGACTACACCAATTTGTATTCCCATAAGGAGTGAATGGCAGTTCTTCTTCCCCCAACACCAGCTGCAGAATTATTTGTCAATTATTTAGTTGGCCTTAGCAGTTCTGACTAGGGTGGTCTGAAATCTCAGTTGCTTTAATTTTCATTTCCCTAATTTCTAAGGATAATGAATACTTTTTGAAATATTTCTTAACTGTTTTTAAAAAGAATGCAAAACTTTAAAAACTCACCTTTGATTGGCAGTGGTGGCGCACACCTTTAATCCCTGCACTTGGGAGGCAGGTGGATTTCTGAGTTCAAGGCCAGCCTGGTCTACAGAGTGAGTTCCAGGACAGCCAGGGCTATACAGAGAAACCCTATCTCGAAAAACCAATAAAATAAAATAAAATAAAATAAAATCTCACCTTTTATTCAATCCTTCCTTTCAAAAAAGAAATAATTGAACTAAGAAGGAATAGATGTTAAGATAATTGTAGACAAAACTTCCTTATATAAATTTGTTTATAAAATTTCTTTCAAAGGTGACATAGAGGCACACACATATATTAGATTTCATGAAATATGATATAATTTAACATTGGTAATTTTAGAAAATTGTACCAAACATATCTTGGGAATTATGCAATTTAAAGGGCTGAATTTCACATAAGAACGTTAAAAATGAAAGAACAAACATATGAAAGAATTCTCAATAAATTGATTGCCTTCTATGAGAAACATTTAGAGAACATATGCTTTGGCAGAAGAAAACTGATATACACAAGAAATGTGTTACCATCTGTAGAAAACAAGATATGTCGGAATGGAAAAATACACATTTTCAAAATAATTTATGTAAAACATACTTGCATTAGGCAAAGTAATAACAGCAAGCTTCCTGATCCTCTGATATTTGTCACTGATGTACCCTTAAGGTTTTTGTCCCATGTTGGTTAGCGTGATTCATAAGTACCATACCTGGGTCGGTAGCCTATTTGCTTTAGATGCTTACATGGTGTCTTCTGCTACCATGAAGTCTAGTCTTCAGGGGTGGGGCATTCAGGTCAGTTCCAGATCAGGGACCTCTAGGGGCAATAGCAATAGCATGTTTGTTGTGGGTCTATTAATGGACAGCCCTGACTAATAACTAATAGTTTAATGTCTGGCACAGACGCTTTTGTTAAGTGATCTTTGTCTTTAGCTGGGATCACTTGTCAGCACAGGTTCAAAAAATCCATTAAAAGTATACATGTATGTTTATATACAGAATTACGTGTATTATAGTTTTTAATTAAATAATTAATAGAATGACTATGAATTTTCAGAAATTTTTATGGTTATTTTGCCCTCCCCCTTCTCCTGTATTTATTCCACCCATAAAGAGCCTCCTTGTTCGATTTCCCTTTTTAGACCACTTGTGCCCTGTAATTCTGGATCAATTATTTACTTGATTCTGGATTTTGAGTTGTTTGTAAATTTGCATAGGCAGCTTCTATTCTGTGGGATTCTCATTTAGTTACTTGTTTCTTACTTGTCCAGAAACTTTTTAATTTTCTGAGTCTCAGTTGTTGGTCTTAATTCCTTTGTAAATGGATTCTTGTTCCAATATCTTTTCCGACACCTACATTTTGTAGAGTACTGCATATATCTTCATACAGCGGTTTTAGTGTTTGGGCTTCTAATTGAGGTCTTTGATTCACTTGAATCTATATGCAGGGTGATGGATATAGATGTAATTTTGCTCCATTGTATGTGAACATTGTTTTCTCAGCACCTGTTGGCCTTGAAAATTCTATCTTTTGTACAGAGTATGCTTTTGTATCTTTCTCAAATATCAGATGACTGTGGCTCATTTTTCTCTTTTCTTCTGCATGTCTCAGTTTGTGTTAGATCCAAACTCTTTATTACCATAACTCTATAATATATCTTAAAACCTTGATAAGCAGAGACTGAAGGAGAGGCCATCTAGAGACTGCCCCACCTGAGGATCCATCCCGTATACAGTCACCAAACCCAGAGGCTATTGTGGATGCCAGGAAGTGCTTGCTGACAGGAGCCTAATATGGCTGTCTTCTGAAAGGCTGTGCTAGAGCCTGACAAATACAGAGGAGGAAGCTCGCAGTCAACCATTGTAGTGAGCATGGTGATCCCAGATGGAGAAGTTGGAGAAGGGACTGAAGGAGCTGAAGGGGTTTGCAGCCCCATGGAGGGAACAACAGTGTGAACAGGCCAAACCCCGTGGAGCTCCCGGGGACTGAACCAACAACCAAAGAAAACAGATGGAGGGACTCATGGTGCAGTCCACATATGTGGCAGAAGATGGCCTTGTTGGACATTAATGGCAGGAGAGGCTCTTGGGCCGGAGAGTGTTCGATGCCCCAGTGTAGGGGAATGCCAGGGCAGGAAGACGGGAGTAGGTAAATGAGTGGGTGGGGGGGAAACCTCGAAGAGGCAGGGGGAGTGGGGAGGGGATAGGGGGTTTCCAAAGGGGAGACCTGGAAAGGGGAAAACATTTGAAATGTAAATAAAGAAAACAATCAATTAAAATGTAGCCTATTACAGTATTATGAATTTCTTTGTTGTCTTTAAAAGGATGAGTGTATCAGTGATTTTCATTTGAATTGGTGAAGGTACTATTCCTAAAAACCAACAAACAATGATAATGCCACAGAGGAGAAAACTCGATTTAATAGATAATCTTATGAGTGGCAGTGCCATATATGATGGACAAATAATCAAATAAAGGAAGAATTAAAATATGCAGCAATATCAATGTAATAGCATCATTCAAAGCACGAATTGATAAGCCTTACACATATAATATGGTTCAGAAAATCTGAAAGGAAAAATGACTAATAGTAAATATTATGAAAATATTCTCAGTAGAAAATAAATATTTTGGATGAATGCAGGTTAAAAGATTATCTCTTGAAAGAACAATTGTCAAGTTGAAAATCAAATTGAACCATAAAGATTATCTCCTATTGATGGCCTTGTTTATGATAAGATTATAAATAAAAGCTTGTAATTTGCCTTAGGTTTTAATATCTGAAATTGATGAATTTGCTAATGATATTAAATAGATACTACCACAAGAGATACTAACTTTATTCCTAAAATTCATTAGAAGTGTTGAAACTGTGATTAGATACATTCCAATACTTCAGTAGTTCTTTAATTTATTCCTGAGACTTTTAAGCATATTTTAATATAGTTTCTTTGTCATGAATTAATTTTCTTCAAATGTAGTTATGCTTTAATACTTTGATCAAAATATTCTTTCACTTTACTATATATTTTTATGTGTGGGCTTAGAAAAAGGACATTTTCTAGTTTAAATTAGTTGTACAAGAGATCCTTGTTTTAGGATATCGTAAAATCATCTTTTCCTCATGGTTCTTTTAATCACATTAATTACTTTCTTATTTCTCAGACTGTTAATGAAAGGGTTTAATAAAGGCATTCCTAGGCTACAAAAACTAGCTACAGGTATATCTTTGTCTCCTTCATTGAATGGGGTTGGACATACATGAAGAGAAGAGACCCACAGAATATTGATACAGGCAGAAAGTTGAATGCACAAGTTGATAAGCTTTGCCTCTACCCTCTATAGATTTCATTGTAAGTATACTAAAAGAAGATATATAAACATGATAGCTGGATTATAGCATTTATAAAGGTTTAATTGAACCAGAAAAGAGGAGTATCATTAATTCATTGATATAAGTCAACACATGAGAGTCTATGTAGTGAAAAAATATCACTAAAAAATTGATTGATTACATGGGACCTGCAGAAAGTTAACCTGTGCAATCTATGTATGTATGTATGTATGTATGTATGTATGTATGTATGTATCTATCTATCTATCTATCTATCTATCTATCTATCCACATCTATATCTATTTCTAAAGGCAGGTTCTTCACATGGAGAGAGGAGGTGCACTTGGATTCCCACTCCTAGATGAAGAACAATGGCAATTGGTAGTTGCTAGTAAAGGGAGAGGGGGTCAGTTTTCTCTAGAAATATTGCCACATCTAGGTCAATCATGGCTCCACTCAAGGGATACAAACTCAAGTACAAATAAATTGTAAGTGAAGCATGCAAGAAAAGAAAGAGTACACAGACTGAACACATACTGAACCACACTCTAGCGGCATGGAGATTTTTGGTTCTGTCACATGATGCAGCCTCCCATGATATTTTGCTGAAGCAAACTCATGTGATACTTTGCTGAAGCAAGACCTGTGAGAGGACACATGATATTTGGAAAGAATATAAGTAGGACTCAACAGACAGTGATGGCCTGCTTGCATTCTGGTTACCTAGGTGTAGTAGCTATTCCTGGTTGTCAACTTGACTATATCTGAAATGAACTACAATCCAGAATTAGAAGACTCACCTGTGGCCCTAATCTGGAGGCTGAGAGATACAAGTTTCTGACCTGAATCTTGGCATGGAGACCTTGAGGAATAGTGGCTCTGAATCCCATAGGATTAACATAGAAAGCTCTATGAGTTCAAGATCATCTGGGATTAAAGGTGTGGTGGCATAGTGGCTATGAATCCTAGAAGATTAAGACTGGAAGATCTACGAGTTCAAGCAAGGTCATCTGGGGTTAAAGGTGTGGTGGCACACACCTTTAACCTGGGCCACACTTTTTGCTGGAGACCTATATAACGACATTGGAAGAAGGAAGGCTCTCTCTGCTTCGCCTGCTAGCCTTGTAGGACTGAGCAACTGCTAGATCCTTGTCCATTCACAGCTGCTGCCGACCGTTGTTGGGAGTTGATTGTTGAGAGTTGGACTACAAACTGTAAGTCATCAATAAATCCCTTTACTACATAGAGACTACCATAAATTCTGTGACGCTAGAGAACCCTGACTAAGATACTAGGATATTCTGAAGTATTCTTCTAAAAATCAAACCTTTTAAATGTGGCAGATAGTATTAAGCATACTGCAATGCTGAAATTATGGGGATTAATACCACTATTTGCTATTTTTTTGAGACAAGATATTGTGAAATAGCTCTGGCTGGCCTGAAACTTGCAGTGTTGACCAGACTGATCCCAAACTTAGAGAGATCCACCAGTCTCTGCTTCCCAAGTAATGGAATGAAAGGTATAAGCCACTATGTAATATTTATTTTTTATTCTTGTGCTAATATTGCCAAGCTGGAGAATGAATATGGTCAAAAATCATTATATGGAATTCTCAACAAACTAAATTACAAAGCAGAAAAGACTGAAGTTTTTCTATATCACCATGCAGTAATGTCATTTGTTACATATTTTTACATAAGTCATATAGTGTTCTGATATGTGTTGATTTCACTGGATTCTTAAGAATAGATGTATAACCTTCCTATTAATGTGTCTTTTACTTGTAAAGTAGTTTAAGTTACTGTTTTGGCTATACATTTTGGGCCAACTATTCGGCTAGCTTTCCTTTTTGACCAAATCAGAAGGTCTTATAGTAAATGACTTACCCACATTAACAACAATTTCTGTGATTAACTTGTTTGAATTCTATCATATTGCAAGATTATTAACTTTAAAACAGATTATATCATACTTTTACTTACTAAAAATTATTCCATTACTTTGGATGATTTTTAATGTTGCCTAATTTGTTTATTTTGATTTTTATATTATGTATTAATTATTCTTAGTTACATTCCTCCTTCCAACCCTACATTTGTGATGCTACTTTGGCTTCTCTGGTTTAAATTATGTTGACTGTCTCTCGTAGTTATGTGAAAATTAAGGAGCTTATTCTACTTCATGTTTTTCTTTCTATTCTATTTGACTTGTTTCTATCCTTTATTAAATTTATTATTATTAATCACATCGGATTTAAGTAGGAAATATACAGATAACCTAGAGTTTGCTAGATACTTCATCCAAGGTGCCATAATTTGACTATTTTACATGATTAGAGAATGCTTATTAAAATTAAGATGTTTAACCAACATGAGTTTGAACTAATTTTTAAATAATGTTTTTCTTTTTTTCCAATGCATACTATTAAGTATGAGTTTCATTCTGGAATTCAGCAGCTTTTGAATTAATTTTATATTTTATCCACAACCCAAATCACAATGCTAATTTTTATTTATTTGTCATCTCTGACTACTTCTACAAAACTACAAGATTTTGGATTCTTCTTGTCATCCAAGAACCTTAATAATAAAAAAAAAATCTCATAATGTCTTCTATTTCTGACTTGTTTGCTTTTGACTATGATGTTTGTTGGTTTTTGACTATGATAAATTTGGAGAAACACCACAGAATTGAAGTACACTCTTTATTCTATCACATCAGAGGGTACTTACATCAATATGATTTACTGGCATTGATAACAACCTGAGAGTTCATATGCACAGTTACTCTGTTGCACACTGTTTCCTTGTATTTATCCATTACATCTTTTAAAAATTAATTATTATAATTACTTATATCCCAAATACCATCGCCTCTCCTGGTCCCCACTCTCTTCTTCTTCCCATTCTCCTGTCTCTTTGCCTCTGAGAGGATGGCTTCTCTGTTCTCCCCTCCCCCACACCCTAGGGAATTAGATCTCTACAGAATTAGGTAAATCATCTCCTACTGAGGCCAGACAAAGCAACCCTCTGTTACATACATGGTGAGGGTCTCAGACTAGAAAGTCTATGCTTTCATTAGGGGCTTAGACTCTCTAAGTTCCCAGGGCTCCAGGTTAGTTGACATGGTTGGGCTTTCTGTAGGGTTATTGTCCCCTTCAATTCCTTCAATACTTTATCTTACTAGCCTATAGGAGTCCCTGACCTCTATCCAGTGGTTGACAACAGGTGTCTGACTCTGTCTCAGTCAGCTGCTGGCTAGAGCCTTTCAGAGGACAGCCACGTTAGGCTCCTGTCTGCAAGCACATCATAGCATCAGCAATAGTGTCAGGGATTGGTCGCTGCCCATGGGATGAACCCCAAGTTGTGCCTGTCAGTGGTACTTCTCTCCAAGTCTTTCTCCATACATGATGCTGACTTCCTATTCGCCTGCCCCTCCCCTCTCCTACCTCTGTCCATTACTCTTCTTCTCATGACTATTTTGTTCCCCTTCCTAAGTGAGACTGAAGCATCCTCACTTGTGCCTTCCTTCTTGTTTAATTTTATTGGGTCTGTGTAGTGTATTGTGTATTCTATACTTTTTGGGTAGTATCCACTTATCAATGAGGATATACCATGCATATATAGGGTCTGAGTTATCTCACTCAGGATAATATTTTATAATTCCATCCATTTGCCTACAAAATTCATGATGCCCTTGCTTTTAATAGGCAAACCACATTTTCTGTATCCATTCTTTGGTTGCGGGACATCTGGGTTGTTTACAGTTTATGGCTATTACAAATAAGGCTGCTATGAACATAGTGGATCATGTGTGCTTGTGGTATGGTAGGGTATCTTTTGGGTATTTGCACAAGAATGGTGTAGCTTGGGAATTTAGATAAAACTATTTCCAATTTTCTAAGAAACTGCCAGATTGATTTCCAGAGTGGTTGTACAATCCCACCAGAAATACAGGCATGTTCTCCTCTTTCTGCATCCTCTGCAGCATCTGCTGTCACATGAGCTTTTGATCTTTGCCATTCTGATTGGTGTAAGGTGGAATCTCAGGGTTGTTTTGATCTATATTTCCCTGATGACTAAGGATGTCTTTCTACTGCCTCTTTTATAACAGTCATTGAGCCTTGAAAGTGTGAAGTATAGATGTTTTGTTTAGGGCTGAGCATTCTACAGTTTCTTATTCTTTGTGCTTTGGCTGTTTATATATCTCTGCGTTAATTACTGTCTACAGCTAATAGAAGCTTCTTTATTAAAATTGAGAGGTGCATTCATCTATGATCCAACAATAAGTCATTAGGACTTCATTTAACACTATATTCATTTAATAGAATAATGGTAGTCAGTTCTCCCTTAGACCCCATGATGTTGTATATCCACCAGTTCTTGTCCCAACAGTGGTACTAAACAGGTATGGGTTTCTTGTTTTGAAGCAGGACTCAAATACATTCAGAAAGTGGTTGGATACTCCCATGTTTAAAAGAAGATTGAGGCATAAGGTCTGTAGTCACATATTTAATAAGAAAGGAGATAACAATGTGTGGACTTTTGTTCATGGTTTGTTTTATTTTTCAGTATAAAGAGAGAAAATGTAAACAAGAAACTTATAAGACCACTTTGGAAAAAATCTCTAGTTCTATTATGAGGATTTGTACATTAGACATGATTCCCTATATCTAGGGCAAGTAATGTACTGGAAAGTGCTGAGTAATCTCACTCAGTAATTGCACACTCTCAGGAACAAAGTTCCCAGACAGAGTTTATCCTATTCAACTATTAATCATTAAAACTTACTTAATCTGAAAAAGTATGCTAAAGTCTATGAATTCGTTGTATTGATTTTCAAAGTATTAGTAATTTGATTCTTGAATAATACTTAAAATATTGAAAATATATAAACCAATTTTTTAAAGGCCAGTAGTTATAATTATGTAACAGTTTTTCTATATTAGATATATTTCTTTTGAAGCCTGAGAGTATACCTTGTTAAGGAAATAAAGCTTTAAATTGTTTAAAGAGAACAAAAATAATGGCAGAAAGAAGGGGAGAGGAAGAGGAAGAGGAAGAATTTCTGAATGATACCAAACCAGTCATTGCCTGGAAATTTTAAAAGTTTTGAATATTGAAAAAAAAACTACCCATAATTGTTCAGTTAACTAGACAATCTTATTCAAAGCATATACTTAAACATTTAAACATCTAATTATAATATGATATTTATGGAAGCTATACTATTGGAATATCCAATGAGGGTAATAAAAGTAGATGTGACAGTCGTTAAATTTACATAGACTTATTTGAGTTATAAAATAATGATGAATAATTACCAAATTATTTTGGAACTGCCTTAGTTTATTGTTCAATAAATACAATATAATGGTTCAAGTCTAATACTTTATATAAACTGCATGTTTATTTTCTTTATTTAATATTAATAAAGTCATTCTAATGAACTGAAATTAGTGAGCAGTAGAAGCTGAAGACTTTTTAAAAATGGTATACATCTTCATAACTTTATTAACAGCATTTACTACCTCAGTATTTCTCAGGCTGTAAATAAAAGGGTTTAACAAAGGAATTATTATTGTATAAAATATGGCTACTGGTATATCTTTACTACCTTCATCAAATGGTCTAATATACATAAGAAGGCAGATGTAGAATATTGACACAGAAAAAAAGTGGGATGCACAAGTAGAAAGTGCTTTTCCTCTCCCATCTTTGGATTTCATCTTGAAAATAGTGACAAGAATGCAGAAGTAAGAGACCAAGACAGTGGTAATGGTAAAGACTTGTATTGGCATTGAAAAAATATATATCATTAGTTCATTGATAAATGGATCTGTACAGGAGAGTCTATACAGGGGAAGAATATCACAGAAGAAATGATCGATACGATTTGATTTACAGAAAGTTAATCTTAAGAGACATCCTACATGAAGAATTGAAATCAGGTTACTGACTATGAATGTGCCTATGCTCATCTGAAGGCAGAGCTTCTTGGACATCATGCTGTGGTACTGCAGAGGGTTGCATATGGCCACATAGCGGTCATAGGCCATTGCTGCCAGAAGAAAGCAGTCTGCAGTTTCAGCAAGACAGAGAAAATAGAACTGTGCCATGCATTCATAGAGAGAAATCCTTCTGTCCACAGAAAAGAAGTTCTCTAACATTTTGGGAGTGATGGCACAGGAGCAGCAGGAGTCCATGAGGGCCAGGTTTCCCAGAAAGATGTACATGGGTGTGTGTAGACGAGGCTCCATGTAGATCAAGAACACCAGCCCAAGATTCCCCACCATGGTGACCAGATAGATGGCAGAGAACACCAGGAACAGAAGTATCTTCAAGTCTGGGTGATCTGAGAATCCCATCAAGATGAATTGTGTGGTCAAAGAGTGATTTGTCTTCTCTATTCTCATTTCTCTGCTGAGACAGTAATTGATTAAGAAATGTGATATTGCAGACAGAACATGTCTTATTCTCTAGCTGTAGTTGCAGTGAACAGATATGGCTCTGTTTAATTCACCTTATCTGTCCCCTGAAATATGTCATGGTACGTTTTGTAATGAGAAGAAACTACACATAGATTATGCACATGGGTATTGCCTTCAGATGTCTGTTCAGCTAAATCTTAGATGTCTCACATGGACTAATTTATAGCTCTATATAAATTTATGGTCAACTTATATGATATTTTATTTTTTAATATTGAAACTCCGTTTTGATAGTAACTTACTTTCCAAAAATACTATATTCTGTGGTCAATAAAATGTTGAAAAATAAATTGCCCTGTAAATATTTTAATGACTAATTTATAAATCCTCATAGAATAAGAATTAGGTTGAAAATTTTTGTCTTACATTTTCCAGCTAATATTACTGTGGGTTATTTTAAATTAAGGTTAATTTATTTTTTTTTTAAGAGTGGATAGAATTGTAGTTGGCATCATGGCACAGGCCTTGAATGCCAGGACTTGAGAAGCAGGGGTGGTAGATCTGACAGTTTGAGGCCATCCTGGTCTACAGAGCATGTTCAGAACAGCCAAGGCTATGCGCCTCCCCCAAAAGATTGGAAGGGATTATATAATATGATCATTTTCTTTTAGAATATTTTTTATTGATGTTATTATATTTTGGCTCTTACTCTACTTTGTCTGACAAATATCAATAGAATACTTCTAGTCTTAATCAACCTTGTTTCCTAATACTTTCTGTCTGGTTGTCAGTACTCTGGATGTATTTTTCATTATGTATCTTAGTAACAAAGTATCTGCACACAATGAAGACACCGAAGTGTATAGGTTAAATATCTGCTGTGAACTTTCCAATATTGTCATGGTGAAGCAATGTTTTCTTATATTGAATTCAATATTGGTTTTACATTTAAATGATTACTTAAACTTTAATTTCTTTTCTTCCTAACTTATATATTAGAATTCAATAGCTACCCAAACTCATTAGATTTTAGTTTGGCCTGTATAACACTGAAATATTTAAATTCAGAAATAGCTTGTATTTTTACAGTTATGATCATTTTTCTTCTAGGAATTGCTAGAATACTCTGGCATTAATAGATCTTAAATGGATAATTTTTAAAGAGCAACCTACATTAGTTTTTAAACAGCCTTGCTTTAAAATCATAGTGGAATTACTGTTTCCTTGGGTTTTATTGTCTGGACTGAACTGAACACACTGTTTTCTTATTCACTCTCATAATATAGAAAGGTTTCTTGCATTACATTACTACTGTCTTATAATTAAACTAATAAATTACTGTTTATAATTTAAATATCTACATTAACTTTCAAATTTTGTTATTTTGAAAAACCATTTTTAGCAGTACAAAACATTGATTTTATCAACATATACTTGCAAATCAAATAGGCATGTTCATATTTAATTTGAGCCAATGTCATTTTATTTTGAAAAATATTGTATTAGAACATACTATGTAAAACTAATTTTTCTATGTGAAAACTGCTTTCTAGTACCAAACATAACTATTAAACCAAATCTGAAAAAGAGTATTACTATATACCTTAGAGTTTTTCAGAGTTGTTGATACCTTACCTGTGTATTTAGTCACAAAACTATGGTGCTTTTACTCTCAGAATGGAGATTTATTGCTTCATTTTCTCTTTCAGTGTGTCTTCAATTCAGAGACAAACCAAACATAAGTAGATAAAATGTAAAATTATCCACTTATTTTAGATTTACTTCTTCATATGTAGGAATAAATTTGAAATCCATCCACATACTATGAGTTCATAACTATCACATTATATGACTGAATAGAGTCATGTGATCTTTACAGAGGGCTTAAACCATTGGGGGATAATTTATGAAAATCTAAGACACATGGCCCATAGGCAGTGATAATTATTATGTAATCTTAAGGACAAAAGTTAGCAAAACAAAACATTGATTCTAAAGGGAGTTCCTTGGCATTGACAGTAGGTATTTCTGCAGAGATTTAATGTGAGATTCCGGTTCCCAAAACATGGTTAAAATAAACAAACACCTTAATTAGAGTTAAGAGAAATGAGATTTTCAGGTTAAATCAATGTCCATCAAGAAAGTTGGCTTTGACATCATCTTTATGGTTAATGCATTTGAATAATTGTGCCTCATCCAGCTTGCTTACATGGAAATGATTATGGGTAGAGAAACAATGTGAATCACCTGGTAACAAACAACTTTGAAAAGAAATTTGGATTTCTGGATAAGACAACAAAACCTGGTGCAATCAACTGGAATCACATGCTTTTCCTTACATACAGTGCACCTGATCACATACTCTAGATTCTTTTTTGGAAACAACTCTGACAATATGTCCTTTGGTGTCATTTATATGTTGAGAAATAAACAGAATTTTAAATTGCCATGTTCGAGGCTATGTTCCTGTGTTCAACTCCATGAGATTGGAGATAAATGGAATCTATGAAAGTATCATCATGGTTAATGTAAGTCATGCCATGGTTACAATTTTATTGTACTTCCCTTCCATCCTTTCTGTACTATAGATATGATTTTTGTGTACAAGAAATGGTTTTGGATCCTATTTATTCTCTATGACACTATTTTTAGTCTTCACACTCATTATATTGATTTTATAAATTATTTTATTTATCTATGTTCCAAATATTGCCCTCCCCTGGTCCCACCTCTCAGAATTCTTAACATACACTCCTTCCCCTTTGCCTCTGAGAGGGTACTCCCCTCACTGGGCATCCACCTTTCCTGGGTCATCAAGTTTCTACATTACTAGGTACATCCTCTCCCACTGAGGCCAGACAAGGCAGTCCTCTGCTACATATGAGCCAAAGGCCACAGACCAGCCCATAGATATGCTCTTTGGTTGGTGGATTAGTCTCTGGGAGCTCCTGGGTTAATTAATGCAGTTGGTCTTCCTATGGGGTTGGCATCCCTTTCAGCTCCTTCAGTCATTTCCCTAATCTTCCACAGAGCTCCTCAACCTCTCAGTCCAATGGTTATCTGTAAGTATCTACATCTGTCTCAGTCAGCTGTTGATAGAGCCTCTCAGAGGACAGCCATGCTAGACTCCTGTTTGCAAGCATAGCATACCTTCAGCAATAGTATCAGGATTTGGTGCTGGCTCAAATCCATCTTAGAAGGGGGAACAAAATATTCATGGGAAGTAGATGGGGAGAGGAACCTGGGTGGGAGAGGGTTTTTTCTGTGTAGGTACAGGACAGAAGACCAGAGGGTCTAGAAATGAATGGAATTATTTAGCTGCAGGGCATTTGGGTGTGGAGGGGAAACCTCTAGATATTCCCAGAGACCTTTAATATGACAAGCTCCCAGGATTCAATGGGGATGACCTTAGTGGAAATGCCCAACAGTGGGGAGATGGAACCTGATAGGACCACCTCCAGTAGATAGACAGTACCCCAGTTGAGGGATAGAGTGACCAACCCACCTTCAAATTTTTTGACATGGAATTGTTCCTGTCTAAAAGAAATGTGGGGAGAAAAATGGAGCAGAGACAGAAGTAAATGGCCAAACAGTGATGGGCCAACTTGGGATCCATCTCATGAGCAGGTGCCAAGTCATGACTTTGTCTTTTATCGCTCATTCTTAAGTATCCATCAACAGAGGTATACACCATTTTTCTTTCTTCTATTAGACTTCAAATGAGAATATTTAATCTTAAATGCAATCCACATATTTAATTTTCATATGAAGTCTTAGCTTATATTACTAGTTTTCTAATTCAAAGTGATTGAAGTCTTTATGATATAACAACTTTTCTTTTTTATTGCATATTTTATGTATTTACATTTCAAATGTTATCCCCTTTCTAGGTTTTTCCTATGGAACCCCCTATCCCATCTACTGTCCCCCTTCTTTTATGATGGTGCTCCCCCTCCCATCCACCAACTCCCACCTCACTGCCCTGGTATTCTTCTACACTGGGGTATCTAGCCTTCACAGGACCAAGGGCCACCCTCTGCTATATATGCATCTGGAGCCATGGGTCCTTCCATGTGTACTCTCTGGTTGGTAGTTTACTACCTGGAAGCTCTGGGGATTCTGGTTGGTTGATGTTGATGTTGTTGTTCTTCCTATGGGGTTGAAAACACCTTTATCTCCTTCAGTCCTTTCTCTAACTTCTTCATTGGGGTCCCTGTGCTCAGTCCAATGGTTGGCTGTGAGCATCCTCTGTATTTGTTACACTCTGGCAGAGCCTCTCAGGGGACAGCCGTACCAGGATCCTGTCAGCAAGCACTTCTTGCATCCACAATAGTATCTGGGTTTGGTGTCTGTATATGGGATGGATCACCAGGTGGGGCAGTCTCTGGATGGCCTTTCCTTCAGTCTCTGTTCCACACTTTATCCCTGTATTTCCTTTAGACAGGAGTCATTCTGGGTTAAAAATTTGGAGATGAGTTGGTAGCCCCATCCCCCCAGCTGGGGGCCTTGTCTAACCTCTGGGTATGTTTTCTACAGGTTCTCCCTCCCTTTTGTTGGGCATTTCAGCTAATCTCATCCCTGTTGGGGAATAAGAGCTTCTTGATTTCCTGGGTTTTGAGACTTTCTGGTGGCTACCCCCAGTTCCCTATCCCCCATTGCTACACACTTCTGTTCAAATTCCTGACCCTCTGTATATCATCCCTGTCTCTTCCCATACCTGATCTTGCCCCTCTTTCCCCTCCCCTTCCTCTCTTCTTCCGAAGTCCCTTCCACCCTCTATCTCCTGTAAGTATTTTGTTCCACCTTCTAAGAAGGACTGAAGCATCCACATTTTGGTTTTCCTTCTTCTTGAGTTTCATATGGTCTGAGAATTTATTTGTATATTCATCTAGTTATTTTTCTTGGACAAGTCATATTTCATCTCATATTAATTTCCTTTTCTATTTTACATTTGTCAATCCTCTCACAATTTCAGATAGTCTAGGTATTTTATGACTATTATTTATTTTTTTGTTAAATATATTTATTCAATTTATATCCTAATTTCAACCCCAATCCTACACACCCCTCACATGATTTCTCCCATGATTCCTTCCTTTCCCTTGAGTGAGGTATCACCCCTTTAATATGCCTGTACCGTTGCACATCAAGTCTCTGCAGGTCTAGGCATATCCTCCCCCACTGAGGCCAAACAAGGCAGGCCATTTTGGGGAAAGGGATTCACAGGAAGGAAGGCAACAGATTCAGGGTCAGCCCCTGTTCTTGTCTATTCTAGTTTAGCACAGTGCTTGGACATCAACATGAACTCAGAAGTCCAGACCAGGAATATCTGCATGGTCATTGGTGGTAACATGAAACTCAAATGTCAACATAGACACTGGGTGTGATAGCACCACAGACCCATATATGGCTTCTGACAGTAGCATGGGCCTGGATGTCACCATGGCCTCAGATGCCTGTTCAAGCTATTCCAGTCAGGTTGGCTCTCAGCATCAGTGTAGCCTTTGGACATGAACTTGGTCTCAGACAGCAGCTCAGACCACTGACATCTAAATGGCTTTTCATGGGCCACAGGGAACAGTACAGACACTGTTTGTAGGAGGGTGATGGACCCAGACATGGCACTTGGTGGCAGACCTGGCCTGGACATCACTGTGACCTTAGGTGGTTGCTTGGGCTCCTTATATCCACATGTTGTCTCTCTAGTTCCACCTTTCTCCACACTGCACAAATCTTCCATGCTTCACTTTCTCCCCCATCTCTCCAGCATGTTCTATATCCTTCTCATCTTTCTATCACATATTCAATCATCATAATAGTGCCTACCACAGAGGCAGGGCAGGAGGTTGGATATCTCTATTCTGCCACCCCAGGGTCTCATGGTGATCTTTTTTAACAGCCAATTTCTCTCTCCTGAAGACCTCACTTACATACAGAAGGGAGAAAATGGATACCAGTGTAAACATGCAACAAAGAAAGATGTCCAAAAATGCCTAAGAAACATTTGAAAATAGGAAGTGTAAATTCATAAAGGATGAAAAGGGAAAGAACATTGATATGAGAGGCTAAACAGTAAATTTAAAAATGAATAATATGACACAAAAGTAAAAAGGGAGATAAAGAGAGGTAAGGACAGAAAAGATTATGGGATGAAGATATCAAAGCAACAGAAAAGGAAAGCTAAAATCAAATACACAATAAAATTTAAAAAATTAAAAACAGGGACTAATACTTCCTTCTTTACAAGGATATGGAGTATGAGATTGTTTTATATTTTACCTCAAGATATGCACCTCAGCAGGGCGGTGGTGGCGCATGACTTTAATCCCAGCACTTGGGAGGCAGAGGCAGGCAGATTTCTGAGTTCTAGGCCAGCCTGGTCTAAAGAGTGAGTTCCAGGACAGTCAGGGCTACACAGAGAAACCCTGTCTTAGAAAAAAAAAGATATATACCTCAAGTTTTAAAGTTTACTAGGAGAAGGAATAGCATAAGTTACTGCTACTTTGTTTTTTTTTTTTTTTTTTAATTAGGTATTTTCTTTATTTACATGTAAATTTCTCCTTTCCCAGTTTCCCCTCCAAAAAAAAAAAGCAAACAAACAAAAACAACAAGAACAAACCCCTGTTGCCTCCCCCATCCCCATGCCTGCCACCCAACCCTCTCCCACTTATTGGCCCTGGCATTCCCCTACACTGGGGCACAGAACCTTCACAAGGCCGAGGGCCTCTCCTCCTATTGATGATCAGCTTTGCAATCCTCTACTATACACATGCTGCCAAAACATTCAGTCCCACCATGTATAGTCCTTGGTTGG
>JADRCD010154363.1:1125-13979 GCA_019843815.1 Montemys delectorum | reverse complement strand
GTGTGTGTGTGTGTGTGTGTGTGTGTGTGTGTGTGTGTGTGTCTGTGTGTACATATGTGTACATATGTGTGTTTGTGTGTATGTGTATTGTGCATGTGTACATCTTTTCCCTTGTGTATGTCTCTGTGTTATATACATGTGTGCATCCTTTCCGTTGTGTGTGTATGTGTATGTGCATGTGCATCCTTTTCCTTGAGTCCCACATTTCAAATGCATATGAGCTGGCCCCAGTACTGGGTCTGATCTCATTTAAAGCTTGGAAGCCACTTGGTTTTACTGTTGCTGATGTCCATAACTTCAAGACAAGAACTCCATGAATGAAAGTTATCAGGACCCAGCAACTTGGGAGAGTTGTAACCATTCTCAGACAAAAGGCTTCTTTTCAGTATGTCAAGCTGAGTGCCTCTCCCTTCTACTCCCCTTCCTCTTGTTCTCTCTCTCTGTTGAAATGCTGCTTCATGTAAACACTAGATGGAAAATAGGTATCTACTTAAAAATGCTCAGTGAGTTTCTGAAGCTGTTGGAAAAAGAAAAGCTTCCATATAGTTTAGCTAGGGGTTGGAAGAGTCAGGCAGATGCATCAATGTTAAAGCTGCTTTTTGGGATCTTGGGAAAACCAACATACTTTCCCTTCTGTTTGGATAGGAATCATGACCATCGAGACTTATGGCGCTGGACCGGTTTTCTCTTTTTATTACAAAGAAGCATTATCTGGTACAAAAAGTGAGCGAATCACCATGAACTAAAGAAGAGAACCAAATGATTTCTGCTTTTTTTTCTTTCTGACTTATGACTAATTCACACACATAAGTTCTTCAGAATGCTTGTGTTAAATTGGTGAAATTACATAACTCAAAGAAGATTAGTTTTGGATATTCAAGTGTATTAATTATAATTAAACAGAGGGAATATACAACATATTTTTTCTAAAGATTTGATATATACGTAACTGTAACACAATTATTTTTAAAAGAGAGCATGAATTTGTGAGGGGTTGGCATTGGAGGGCAGAGGGTTGGTTATAATGAAAACACACTGTTCTCATGTAGGGCATTCTCTAAGAAAGCAAGAAAAACAATCGAGCACCATTTACTTGATTCACAGAATCAAATTAGTGCTACCAAGTCAGGTTTTTGCAAGTTAGTGACACTGGGTATGTTAATGCTCCATGATAGGTCCTATACCAAGGAAGAGTTGTTCATCACAAATACAAAACAAATTCCCTTTTCTGTGTACTTTCTTTGTTTTGTTTAGATTAGAATAGACATATTTTGTCTTGCTGATTTTGTTTGTTTTCAACTTATTTTGATCTTTCTGTCTTTCTTTCTCCCCCCACCCTTTTTTGACACATGGACTTACTATGTATAAGGGATGTAGAGTAGTGCAGCCTCTTAATCACAGACCTCCACCTGCCTTTGCCTCCCCAGTGATGGGATTAAAGGAATGCTCCATTACCCAGTCTCTTTTTTTTTTTTTAAAGAGAGAGAGAAAAAAGAGACAGAGAGACACATAGAATGATGTTGAGTGAATAGGGAGGTTAGCTTGAGAGGACCTAGGAAGATTTAGGAAGAGGAAAAAATGTGATCGAAATACATTGTATGATTAAAAAATTAAATTTAAAAAGCCAGTCTTCTGTGGAGTGTAGTTAATATTAACACAACAGTCGTTTTCAATTAATTGTTATAATTTGACCATAGAAGTATGGCATATAAACAAGAGAAAAGCCTACACAGTGCATGTCTTGATGCTATACTATCTTCAAAACATTGATAGAAATCAAACACTCTTCTAAAATAATAAGCACATTTAACATGTTGCTGGCAACTTCTCCTTGACTGTGGTTAAGTGCTGTTCCAGTAAATTATGCATTGCTATGAAGCAGCCTTAATTAAGCTCTCTTCTTAGACTTGATAGCATACCTTGTCCTAACTTCTTATTGAAAAACAATGAATGGGTTTTCAAGCTCACGGGGTTCTAACATAAATCTATTAAAGATAAAAAGAAGCTTAAATCACCTATATTACTACTTCTTGCTTTTGTTTATACCAAGGAAGAGTATTCAGAATGGACCTCATCTCAGACTCGCACTAATCCTTGCATAATTACAGTTCATCTATCCGATGCTAGAAACACCTCACGGAATGTGACTTTGTTCTGCTGGCTTGTCTAATCCAATTCAATTACTTGAGTTCCCTCTCCCAGAGGCTTCACACTCAGATTTCGAGCTCCGTATGGAAAGAAAAACTTGAGAGGGGTGGTGGTTCAGACTCAATAGAAGTGAATCAAACGTTAGGAAAAAAAATATCTACTTCATACTTTCCCAAATATCAGTCCATCAATAAACATGAGAAACAGCTTGTAATTCACAAAGCTTCTGGCACCTCCGTTGTGATAAGGGCAGCTTGGTCTAGCTAAAGAAATACTGAAGAGGAGAATAGTTCAGTGGCTTGGACCAATTTGAATGAATGGAAATCACAAAAGTCCCTGAAGCTGGAGAAAATGAAGCTCTGAAGCTGGTGAAACTTGTCATCTGTGTGCAGAAAGCGACAGAGATATTACAAATTTCCAGTACAAAGTGAACTCCTTCAATCACCTGTAAAGAGTTCCCTTGTCAATTAGGACTTGCAGAGAAAGGCCTCAGCAACTGAGGAATGCCGCCTTCCTCTCCATGCCGAGAACAGCCACCTGCCCAGAATTAAAACTTTGATTTTAAAAGAGAATGAAATACCAGAGTTCAGAGACTGCTTGATGGAAATTCCATAAAAGAAATAGCAATGGAAAAGAACAGAGAGGTGATAGGTGTGTTATTGCACATGCAAGGATACATTTGAGGTTGTGTGATCTTAAGATGAAAAGAACAAAGATCTTAATTAGTCATTCAGCTTTTTGCCAGAAGTAAATGGTATACTGAAATAAAAAGGGATTGTCATTTTACTTGTGTGCCCAGTTCCTGACCCTTTGTTATATTTTCTTCTGCAAATGAGGACTTTCATCTCAAAATCAATCTCATCCTTATGTTAAACTACCTAAATTTCTAAAATTAAATAAATACATGAACAAATGAGTGAATAAATAAATAATGAAACATCTGCATGAATGAGAAGTGAATTTAGAGCCAATAATCTTTAAATGGAAATTAACATATTTTTCAATTTATTGTCTGTAGTTGGAAAAAACCACATATCTGGTAGAATTTAAACCTATCTTATTATTATGGAGATTGTTTTCTGAGTAATTGATAAAATTTCTTAGATGCTTTTAAACAGCTGAACATTCTAAATACTACTGAGTGGAGGATATTAGCCCTTTTAGTTCAGTAAGGGCTCAGTAAGCCTCATTCTCTTCTCTGACTTTGGGTCACAGAGTTAAACAGGTAATGAGGAACAGACCAACAGTTCTATTCTAAGAAGTAAAGAAGTCAGAGAGCCAGTGGGCTCCTTTCTCCCCTGTCCTATATACCAAACCCTTGGGTCCTTTTAACCTTAACTGCCCATACAATGGGACAAAAACAGCTTCTAACCTTGCTTGATTGCTGGTAGGAGTAAATGAAATAATGTATGTTGAGAGCGTCCCTGAAGATTCTATCATTTAAAAAGCTACATGTCATTATGATTATGATATGGGAGAGAACCATTCTTTCTCTGCACATGACCATGTTAGGGAAGTAGAACACAGAGCATCATAAAAACTATTCTAAACTTAGAATACAGTTAGTGACATAAATGAAAAGATAACATTGCTCACTAATTTAATATTTTCCTTTATTAACTATTGTTTTTTAGACTATTTCATTTCAGGTAGCTGATGTGGGATATGAGATCCTTCTGCCTCAGCTCCCAAGTGCTGGGATTAGAGAAGAACACCAACATGTCTGGCTATGTCTCCCTTAGTATCACATGTTGGCTGTGTTACTCTCATGGGTTAGACACTGACCTTGATGCTGACAATAGTTTGCTTGCAAAGAAAAGATGAACCAACTTCTCTATGTCTACAAAGCTCATATTATAAAGAGATATACATTTTCTAATGAGCTCACATTGTGGAGACACACACAATGTTCTCAAGCTCTGATCCCTTCTTGTTTGCAGACATTGTCTTGTATGACATTGCTATTCTTTTTTGTTGGGCAGTGAGCAGTTCTGACAGCCAGAGTCCAGTAGAGCCACCTTGGAACCCCGGAGACCTATTGAGCATCTGCTCAGGAGGGACGGAAGGCATTTGGTGAATTGCTCCTGAGACCATGGCTCAGATTTCAGCCAGACCCCTCACAGCTGCCCCTCCAGGAGATGTGTGCTCTATCAGGCAGACACTGCCTCAAACTCCCAGCATTTTAGCTGGACTTTACACACAGTCATCTGATCACAAGCCAGGCATGCCACGCCCCATACAATAAAAGAGGTGGCTTGCCCCCTCCTCTCTCTCTTGCTCCTCACTCTCTTGTTCTCTTCTCTCTCTCTTGTTCTCTTCTCTTGCTCTCTTCTTCCCTTACCCTTCCTCTGTAACTCCTCTCTCTCTCTCTCTCTCTCTCTCTCTCTCTCTCTCTCTCTCTCTCTCTCTCTCTCTCTCTCTCTCTCTCTCTCCTTCCTCTCCTTTCTTCCTCTCTACTCAACTAGCATATTTCCCCTTCCTACAATAAAATAACTTGTTCATACATTGCCTCCTTTTTAATTAAGGCACCGTGCAGCAAGCAGGCCAGCCCAGGGAGGAGAGAGAGAGACCTGGGCCTCAGCACCAGGCCTCCAGCCACCCAGGGAGAGAGAGAGAGCCTCAGCAGGCCGGGCCTGGGTCGCAGCCCAGGCTGCTCCATTCTTTTTAGAACCGCACTTTTTACTTTTGAAAAAAATGA
This sequence comes from Montemys delectorum, assembly GCA_019843815.1. Lineage (NCBI taxonomy): Eukaryota > Metazoa > Chordata > Mammalia > Rodentia > Muridae > Montemys > Montemys delectorum. The sequence continues at coordinate 9,133 of JADRCD010154363.1, read as the reverse complement.
TCTTCCATAAAGTTTAAAAATAACAATAATTATATTTTAAAGAAAATGTTTGCTTTATAATCATAAAATAAGTTGTGAAAATAATTTTGACAAGGGTCTTTGGGAAGTGGCAAAATCTCTTATTGGCTGTTTTATAGATATTTAACATTTCAAACATTAAAGATGCCCACTTCAAGGGATTCCCATCAAAACCTCAGTACTCTTCTGCCATAAAATTCAAACTGTGAAAGGGATAGAAACTACAATGAGAAGTCCATACATTATTGCATAGAATTTCCTAACTTCCACCTGGAATCCCACTCAAAAGAAGATAACTTTACAAAGGCTTTCAACCTGGTCATGTCTGAATTTCCCTACTACTAGGAACCCACTGAAGGGCCAATGTCTTTCCTCAAAAAGTCAAACAAAAATCATGGAGAAATCTGAGAACAACAAAACAATTTTTTTTAAATTTTTCTTTAAACTTTTATTGGATTATGATGAGAAAAGTTACATGATTTCAATTTATCTGCATTTGTTAACATTTAAAAACATATTTTAAGTAAATAGAATTAAATCATATTCCTGTTTCCCTTTTGTACTCCCACTCCTCCCAGAGACCCCCCTTCAATACCTACAATATCTTTTTTGTCATATTCCTTAAAATTTATAAGATATTATAACAATACAAATAAGTATTATAAAAACAACAAAACAATTTAAACAAGAAAGAAAACTCTTTCCTAGGTTTGGGAATAGCTTGTTTTAAAAAGGATTAATGAGACTTCCTGATCTTGAAAGCACTGATCCTGATCCTGGAATTTAACCCCCAATTGCTGCTCTGAATTTATTTAGCAAAGTTAAAAATTATGTTTTTCATAACAAGCAAAGAGAAAGTAGAACCTAAATTAGTATATTTTTAATAAAAGCTAAACTTATGATGTGAACTTTAGTCACTATAAAATGACCAGTGCTTGATAGTTCCGAATTATTGTATGCCATGATTTAAGTTACAAATGGATATCTAATTTTCTAGAAGATGAAAATTAAGAAACATAGAAGTATTATATATATATACATGTACTGATAAAGAGACCTCCTATGGAGAATGCTGTGAATATAGTTCCATATACTTTAAAATTAAATCCAATGAATTGGGAAATAGAATATATAACTAAGTTGCACAGGGAGATATGTAATAGGATAATTAAATAATGAGGGAGATAAAAGAGGTTAAGGATATGTAGATGGATAGTAAGTGTCATTTGAGAGGTCATATGAATGCCAACTACTTCAGAAGCTTCTTAAAATATATACACATATGAAGGAAGTCTAAATGGAGCTACCAATTAATAGGAGAAAGAAAGTCTCAACTAGATATTTTTGCCACCAAGTGGAATCTCCGGTCATAGAAATGGGTTTTGTTTAATTAAATTATTGGCCTAAGGGGCCTAATAAAAACCCTCCAAAACTGAGATGGTCATCAAGGCTGTTGTTCTCTCTCCACAAGCCAATGTTAAGATGCTATTGATGATAATAATACTTACAGATCTTGTTGAATATAGAGAAGTTGAGCTTAGAGCCTTCGACTCTACTGACTAGTGTTCATGGTACTGGTAAATATTCTGTATGCTATCTTCTCTATATAAAAATGACTTGCCTGCATGATACACTGGGGCAGTAGTATTACAATCAATGTAGGAATAACCAATCACTATCCAGTTCTGTTTATGCCATACTCCATGAGATGGAACTGACTCCCAAAAGTGTTCGATTGGCCATGAATATAAGACAAGTTAGGTCATAGGTCTTGAGCAAACCAAATAGGATATGTCTGCTAGAGAATACATTTATACAATGGTTCTTTAACAGCATTCTACAGTACCCATGGCTCCATGTTCTATTTAGTCATTTTTAGTGATGCTTCTCTCTGCCATAGATAAGAGACCCACAAATGGACAATGTGTAGAGAGTAAGAGACTTTGGAACACTCAATCCTAAATGGGATTTCTCCATCAAATCACTCCCTACGCTGGCCAGGGAACCCTGTTGAGGAGGAGACAGAAAGATTATTAAGAGCCAGTAGAGATGGAGAACACCAAGGAACCACTGTTCTCAACAGGCATCATGACTGTTATACATATAAGCTTAGGGAGATTATGGCAGTATATAAAGATTTGTACAGGTCTAAGACAGATAGAAAGTGGACACAGACCAAGAAATTGTCTTAAATTGACAACAGCTCACAAAAAGAAAGAAAGAAAGATAGGAAGAAAGAAAAGCTGATAGAAAAAAAGAAAGAAAGATAGAAAGATAGAAAGGTAGAAAGAAAGGAAATGTTTTCTCTAATGGAACTCACTGATTGTTCAAACCACAAATAAGAGCAGGACTCACTCCCAGCAGTAGATGAGCAACAAAAAACAAACTCAATTGTATTTTTTGAGATGTGTGTGTGTGTGTGTGTGTGTGTGTGTGTGTGTGTGTGTGATAATGATTTGTTTGGCCATTGTTTATCTTACTGTTCTTATGCTTGTGTATTATGGTCTCTGATTTTGTGTTTTTATGTACTTTGTTCTAGTTTTTGTTTTTGTGTGTGTATCTTGTGATATTTCATTACTTTTTTATTCTTCTTTGCCTACTTTCTTTATCCAAAGAGTAAGTGAAACAAATCGAATTGGAGTGAATAAATGCATGGAAAGGATGAAGGATGATCTGGGGAATATGCAGCAAGATCTGCAAGATGCAGACAATCCGATTATCTGATTTCAATTAAAACATAAAAGTAAAAATAAATCCTCTTAAATCTGAAGTACTTAAACATCATTCACAGTTAAATGCTAGACATAGGACTGTATGTTAAAATTCTTAGGATATATATCAAAGGGTTATAGTTAAAATACCATGTTGAAATATAAGAACAAGCACCTTTAAATGACATGGACGGCAAGAATACCATTATACTTCTTTTAGTATAAAAATTAGAATTCATTTTAATAATATAGCTCTCATAAATGTAGATATGAATTAATATATCAAAATAAAAAATTGTACAATTGTAATTTTTAGCTAAAAATCATAATTTTTTTATTCAGAAATGTGCTAATACATGGCTATTTCTTGGGTTTGAAGAGATATTTCAGACATTAAAGGCTAGGCTCAGAACCAAAACATCAACTATTTCCTTAAATCTTTTTTAAAACAATTGTCTAAGGATACCAGATTTATTAAAAATTGGTTATGTAAAAATAACCAAGTAGCTTCCTTCCAGTCCTCAACTTCACCTAGGGACAAATTGGGTTCCCCAAGCCTTATCCTATGCTCACACCCCAAAGACAGCTTGACACTCAGGAGGTCACAGGCTTACATGTGAGACACTCTCACCCCAACACCTGAGATAACTGGAACGGCCATGGGACCCAGCAAACTCAAGACCTATCTGCCCTACCAAAGACATATCTTCCTTCCAGACTCACAATTCTGCCTGGGGCAGATCAGGCACTACAAACCCCCTGCCACACCCAGAGACAGCTTGATTCGCAGGAGGTTTGTCATAACCAGGCTCACAGGAGGGACAGGATTCAGTCAGAGATAGCAAGACCAGTTAACATGAGAGATAACCAGATGGCAAGAGGCAAGTGCAAGAACATAAGCAACAGAAACCAATGTCACATGGAACCATCAGAACCCAATTCTCTCACCAAAGCAAACCCTCAACAACCTAACACACCTGAAAAGCAAGATTCCTACTGAAAAATCCCATGTCATGAAGATGACAGAAGTCCTTAAGGAAGACCCAAATAACACACTTAAAGAAATACAGGAAAACATAGGTAAATAGGTAGAAGCCCCTAAAGAGAAAACATATAAATCCTTAATAGGAATACAGGAGAACACAATCAAACTAGTGAAGGAATTGAACAATATTGTCCAGGATCAAAAAAATGGAAATAGAAGCAATAAAGAAATTACAAAGGGGGCAACCCTATAGATGGAAAACTTAAGAAAGAGATCAGGAGGTACAGATACAAGCACAACCAGCAGAATATGAGATAGAAGAGAGAATCTCAAGCATAGAAGATACCATGCAAGATATTGACACAACAATCAAAGTAAATAGAAAGTACAAAAAGTTCCTATCCCAAAACAAAGAGGAAGTTCAGGAAACAATGAAAAGACCAAACCTAAGAATAATAGGAATCTAAGAGACTGAAGATTCTCAATTCAAAGAGCCAGAAAACATCTTCAACAAAAATCATATAAAACTTCCCTAACCTAAAGAAAGAGATGCCTATAAATGCACAAGAAGCCTACAGAATATCGAATAGGTTGATCTAGAAAAGAAATTCCTCCCATCACATAATCATCAAAACACTAAATACACAGAACAAAGAAATAATATCAAAAGCAGTAAGGGAAATAGGCCAAGTAACCTATAAAGGCAGTCCTATCATAATTTTACCAGACTTCTTAACAGACTCTAAAAGCCAGAAGATCTTGGACATATGTCATGTAGTCTTGAACATATGTCGTGCAGACTCTAAGAGAACACAAACACCATCCCTAGTTACTATATCCAGCACAACTCTCAGTCATCATAGATGGAGATACTCTATGACAAAACCAAGTATAAACAATATCTTTACACTAATGCAGCCCCACAGGATAATAGAAGGAAAAATCCAACACAAGGAAGGAAAATACATCCAAAAACCCAAAACAACAAACCCAAAAGAAAGGAAGCACACAAACATACTACCACCATTAACAACAAAAATAACTGAAATCCACAATCATTGGTCTTTAATATCTCTCTGCATCAGTGGACTCAATTCCCCAATAAAAAGACGTAGACCAACAAACTGGATACATAAAGGACCCAGCATTTTGCTGAATACTAGAAATACACTTCAGTGACAAAGACAGCACTACCTCAGAGTAACAAAGGCTGGAAAATTTTCCAAGCAAATGTTCCCAAGAAACTAGCTGGAGTAGCCATTCTAATATCCAGTAAAAGAGATTTTCATCCAAAAGTAATGATACTCATTAAAGAAAAAATAAATCAAGATGATCTCTCCATTCTGAACATCTACAACTACGCCCCAAACACAAGGCCACATACATTTGTAAAAGAAACATTACTGAAGCTCAAAACACATTGCACCTCACATAATAATAATGGGAGACTTCAACACTCGACTCTTAACAATGGACAGATCTTGGAAACAGAAACTAAAGAGAGACACAGTGAAACTAAGAGAAGTTATGAAACAAATGGATTTAACTGGTATCTACAAAACATTTCAACCTAAATCAAAAGAATATGCCTTCTTTTCAGCACTCCATGGTACCGTCTCCAAAAATAATCCTGTAATCAGATACAAAACAAGCCTCAACAGATAAAAGATTGATATAATTTAATGCATTCTATCAGATCACCATGAAGTAAGGCTGGTCTTCGATAACAACAAAAACAGCAGAAAGCCTACATACTTATGAAATTGAACAACTCTCTACTCAATGATAACTTGATCAGAGAAGAAATGAAAAAGTAAAGAATATCTAGATTTAGTGAAAATGAAGGCACAATGTACCCAAACTTATGAGACACAACGAAAGCAGTGCAAGGAAGAAAATTCGTAGCAGTGAATGCTTTCATAAAGAAATTGTAGAGATCCTACACTAGCAACTTAACAGCACTTCTGAAAGCTCTAAAGCAAAGAAGCAAACACACACAAAAGGAGTAGATGGCAGGAAATAATAAAACTCAGGACTGAAATCAACCAATTAGAAAAAAAGAGAACAATACAAAGAATCAACAAAACTAAGAGCGGGTTCTTCTAGAAAATCAACAAGATAGATAAACCCTTAGCAAAACTAAATAAAGAGTACAGAGACAGCATCCAAATTAACAAAGTTAGAAATGAAAAGGGAGACATAATAGCAGCAAACATGGAAATTCAAAAAATCATTGGATCCTACTACAAAATTCTATTCTCAGCAAAACTGGAAAATGTAGATGAAAAGGGAGATTTTCTAGACATATGTAAGGTACCAATGTTAAATCAGGACCAGCTAAACTATATAAACAATTTCATAATCCCTAAGGAAATAGATGCAGTCATTAAAAGTCTACCAAACAAAAAAAATCTCAGGACCAGATAGTTTTAGTGCAGAATTCTATCAAACCTTCAAAGAAGACCTAATACCAATACTTCTCAAACTATTCTAAAGATTAGAAACAGAAGGGACACTACCTTTTACTGAACTTTAAATACTATTGGTTAATTATATCCTTACCTGTCTCCTGTAACTTTTATTGATTCAAGGCAAAACATATGGCCTGTGGATATTTATATCCATCAAACTTATCGAAAGTACCCTCAAAATATATTTTTATAAAAATGAGTCTATTTCTGGAGATGATTGCTGTGGGGATTTAAGTGTGAAATTCTGAGTATTTTTAACAAATGAAAGCCATTACCAAATATTTTCAGTTTAAAAGTACTTTTTTCAATATCTTGAGATATATCACTAATGTACATATTTATTTCCTTATATTTTATAAGCACGCACACACCAAACCCAATAAGCAAACATTTTTGTACATCCATATATGCATTTAGACATCTACATGAATACATGAGTAATCTGATTTCACTCACTCAAATATAAACATAGTTTAGAGCTATTTCACTGCTGATCATTCCAAGCCTCCTCCTGTCAATCAGGGAGCTTTTCCTCACAGTCCTGCCAGTCTGTCCTCTCTGCTCCTCTGCCCCTATGCTCCATCCTTCTGCCTGCCTTTTATGCTAACACTCAAGAAAACCTTATTTTAAATGTTTATTAAAGCTACCATCAGACCATGTTTCTCCCCTAGTGTTAAATCAACACTTCCCACTACATCTCCGTTTTTGACTGCTGAGTTTAACACTGGGAGGGGGGTGAGGATTTCTGTGTCTGCCAATTGGCACTGCTTGGGAGGAAATCTGGCATGGGAACAATTGCACATTTAAAGGCAATGCAACCAGGCCTCTGTTCACGGGGCATTTTCTGGCTCTTTTCAGTGACCTTTGTTCTTTGAAAACTTAATATGCCTCTCACAAAGACTAAAAGAATGATAATGTACCAGGAGTTTTTCATTTTACATAAACTGCATTGCATTATCTGAGAATGATACAACAGTAAGTTTGGATTGAAGAAGAAGATAATAGATTTCCACTTCCATGTGCCTGAGTTCTAAACCAGAGCTGCATATGCACAAGAAGTGAAAATTACTTGCACAAGAGTGAACTACGAAATTAAAACAGTAACTGGAAAGTTGAAGTTTGTGATATTTGGATAATATGCTTTTGAATGAAGTGTCATCCTGAGATTTGTTTGTCTGACAAGTACATGAATAGTACAGTATTCTTCTCCCTTACAAAAGAGAGAGATAAAACAAACAGCTTGTAACAATATTTTAAAATAAATTACTGTAGTGAGAGCAAAGGTTTGATGCACCAAACATTCAGCAGATAATATATATGATCTCTGCCAGGAAGACTGGGTACTACTATTGACTTCTGCTAATTCTAGTTATAGGCTCATGATTTGGCTGTGCAGAGCAATTGACTGGAGAGGAAAGAAAGCCAGCTAAATGGTGACAGCCTGTTAGAGAAAAACCCCAAGGCAGCAACACTGATGTCCAAAAGAAAATTGCTGCATTCTGAGGCAAAATAGCAAGAGAGGAATCTTTTGCAGAAATAGGTAAAAAGCAGATAGAATTCTTCACCATTACAATGGCACTTATGAAACAAAGTTCTTCTAGAAAAAGAATGTATGCCAGAACCTATAGACTACCCAAGACGACATTGTCAAAATCTTATCACCAATCTTAAGCTCTTGCTCTCTTTCTTGTCTCTTAATCTCACCTCTTGTTCCTCTCTCCCCCATCCTTTTCTCTCTATGCAAGTGGCCATGGCCATCCTCTGCTTCTTTACTGTTCTCTCTCTCTCTCTCTCTCTCTCTCTCTCTCTCTCTCTCTCTCTCT
>JADRCD010154362.1:0-22414 GCA_019843815.1 Montemys delectorum | reverse complement strand
GAGAGAGAGAGAGAGAGAGAGAGAGAGAGAGAGAGAGGGAGAGAGGGGGAGAGGGAAAGGGACAGAGAGAGAGAGAGAGGGAGAGGAAGAGGAAGAGGGAGAGAGGGAGGGAGAGGGAGAGAGAGAAGGAGGGAGAGGGAGATAGAGAGAGAAAGAGAGAGGGAGAGGGAGGGAGAGGAAGAGGGAGAGAGGGAGGGAGAGGGAGAGAAAGAGAAGGAGGGAGAGGGAGACAGAGAGAGAGGGAGAGGGAGGGAGAGGGAGAGGAAGAAGAAGAGGGAGAGAGGGAGGGAGAGAGGGAGAGAGAGAGGGAGGGAGAGGGAGAGAGAGAGAGAAAGAGGGAGAGGGAGACAGAGAGGGGGGGAGAGGGAGAGAGGGAGGGAGAGGGAGAGTGTACTGGCTGGTTTTGTGTGTCAATTTGACACAGGCTGCAGTTATCACAGAGAAGGGAGCTTCAGTTGGGGAAGTGCCTCCATGAGATCCAGCTGTGGGGCATTTTCTCAATTAGTGATCAAGGGAGGTAGGCCCCTTGTGGGTGGTACCATCCCTTGGCTGGAAGTCTTGGATTCTATAAGAGAGCAGGCTGAGCAAGCCAGGGGAAGCAAGCCAGTAAGAAACATCTCTCCATGGCCTCTGCATCAGCTCCTGCTTCCTGATCTGCTTGAGTTCCAATCCTGACTTCCTCTGGTGACAGCCATGTAATTCAGTAAGCTGAATAAACCCTTTCCTCCCCAACTTGCTTCATGGTCATGATGTTTGTGCAGGAAACATCTGCACAGGCCAGTCTGGTCTGCATAGCAGGTTCCTTGGTGGCCAGCCAGTGTTACAATAGTTGAGACCCTGTCTCAAAATCCAAACCAAGGTTAAGAACTGAGCCGAGCCCCATGTGATGGTCACGAGAGCCATCCTGTCTCTTCAATTCCTCTGGAGAACCCTGGCTAGCTCACCTCGTGTGAAGCTTCATTTATGGAGGCCTTATTTAAGGGGCCTTGGAGAGTCCTTTTGAGCCAACCTCGTCCGTTCCCTGCCTCTTCATCACAGGCCCTGGAGCTTAAGTTTCAACAGGAGTTTGGGAGGAGCCACATACATTCCTCTGCGGCTGACTTGGGAGGTACTTAGTGACTAACCACTTCTCATACCAAGAGAAATCTGGAAGCCAAGAGACCACAGACTGCTGTAAACTGGGTATATGGAGGTGTCCCGAGGGGCTCTGTTGTCTTCAGAGGCTACTGTGTGAGCAGGACTGTGCTAAGAGCTGTGGTATCTCTTCACAGCATCCCCAATCCAAACGCAAAATGCTAAGAGAAAAGAAAAAGAAAAAAAACAAACACCACTGAACTCTTATGTGTGTGCTAGGACAGAGCTAAACCCCAGCTCCAAATCTGAAACTTTCCAGGTATTTCTATGACATCACAGGTAGAAAATACACCACCATTTAACCTTTGTCTTTTGGGCAATATTATGAAAAATATTTATTTTCATAATTATTATTTATGTGACATAAAACACAAAAGCCATCTTTTGAGTCAATTACTATCTCCAAGATAGCTCATTGCATATGATGCTCATACAATATATATCCAAAAGATAGCGGCTAAATAAAGGTAAATATCTGCAAGAAGATTGTGGTTAAATATAACAAACACCATGGCCATAGCCAAACATAGGCTTTCACAGTGTGATCCCACATAAGCACCCTCAGTATTCCTGAGAGCATCTAATGCTGTAATTGCCAGCAGGGCTTCCCTGAGAAGTTGTTAACGGTCCAAGGGAGGCGTGCAGATTTCTCTGTATTTTTATAAACTGGACACGCTCAGAGGGAGAGGAAAAGATTGCCCAATGTCATAAAATAAAAAGGTTTCATAAAGTACTTCACTACATTGTGATATAAGTGAGCAACTATTTTTATTTCAGAAATATATTCCCTCTGTATGATGGCTGGTTGTACAAATTGAGAACTTGAGAATGCATGGGCCAGAAAGCCAGGTCAGATTTTGCCTGATTTTCATTTTCGAGAACAGTTAATGAGATGTGTCTGCAGGAAAGACTAGCTGTGGTTCCTGATGACCTGGGTTGTCTCCAGGTCACGCTTGGTGGCATGAGAGAAGTGACTCCTGAGTTGTGCTCTGGCAACACAACTCTTGAGCACGATGAACTGGATCCAACATCAGTGAGTAGAAGAGACCCTTCCTCTCTGTTTCTCTGGGGTGTTCTCTCACAGCACGAGAAAGAAAGGGAAACAGAGTGTCTATGACTTCGCAACCTTTTAAAAGCAATCAATCAGTTAAAAGATGTTTGTGGCCTTACTATTTGTCTTCAAAATGGTTTTGTAGTGTGCCACTGATTTCGTCTGTGTTAATTAGTGTTAATTAGTGAGTCTCTTTTGTTGGTCATTAGATTGGCTCAGTATTTTCCCTCGGGCTCGCAGTTGTCCACAGAGAGATAGGCTTGTACATCCTGGGAGTGTTTGCTTTGCTTTTGGTTGGTTGGCTGGTTGGTTTTTGTTTCTTTGAATCAGGGTCTCACTACCTAAGCCACCGCTGGCCTTGGGTTTCTGGTGAGTCTCCTGAGATTACAGGTCATGCCTGGTAATCCTTGGAAGTGTTTTAATTCGAGAGGCTCTTACCTACAGGTGTAATGTTCCGGATGAATGAGGGAGACTCCTTGTGGGTTTTATTTCCTTCCCAGTACAATTTGAGGAAGTATTTTATTACCCCTTGGATACTGGATTTTGAAACATGGAATTTTTTTTTTTTTTGTATTGTTTTGTTTTGTTTTTCGAGACAGGGTTAGCCTTGGCTGTCCTAGAACTCACTCTGTAGACCAGGCTGGTCTCGAACTCAGAAATCTGCCTGCCTTTGCCTCCCAAATGCTGGGATTAAAGGCATGCGCCACCACTGCCCAGAATTTTTTTTTTTTTAAGATTTATTTTCTTCATATGAGTACACTGTAGCTGTCTTCAGACAGCTACCAGAAGAAGGCATAATAAGATCCCATTACAAATGGTTGTGAGCCACTATGTGGTTGCTGGGAAATGAACTCAGGACCTCTAGAAGAGCAGTCAGTGTCCTTAACAGATGAGCCATCTCTCCAGCCTATCATGGAAATTCTTGACAGGTGATAGGGCAGAATAGTTCAGGTGAGGGGATCCACAGCTTTCCCAGCCCTGGTCCCTGTTCTCCTTACACTGTCTTTGTACATACACACACACACACACACACACACACACACACCCCTCACACACATGCCCCCCACAAACCATGTTCCAGATGGATGTCCCTAGACTGTCCTTGGCTTATCTGTGTCTTCTCAGGAAAGGAGCAAAGCCCAGGGTGAGCTAGGCTAGGGTGGCCTTTAGTTTAGTGGCCTTGGAAGTCCTGAACTGATCAGAAAGAGCCCAGAGGCCAAGCCTTTCTTGATGGGAGGTTGAAGACCGACCCAGTATAAAATAATTATTTCTGTTGCACCGGCTTTGGGGTAAACTTCAGAGCTTCAAGAGTCCCATAGTGTAGGGATGAGACATGAGCACACGGAAGGCCAAGTGGAGAGGACAGCGTACGGTTTGCCTCGCGGGACCCCAGAAAGCCTGCCTCGTGGGACCCCAGAAAGCCTGCCTCACGGGACCTCAGAAAGCCTGCCTCGTGGTGAAAGACTGGGAGATTTAGAAATTTAGAAAAAGCATGTTAGTGGAGATACATTAGTAGACAAGTATACTGTATAACCTTTACTTAAAAGGGCATAGAAAGTAAGGAGCCAGGAATGTAGGCTGGTCAGTTCCAGGAACCTATAGGCCACAAAGCCCCCCCCCCCCCCCCAGCTAGGTCCAAGAACAAAAAGGCAGGATATGAGCCAGCCATCCGAATGGTTCTAGGGAACCATAAAGTGAATACTATAGACCAAACCACAATCTTGTGACCAAACCACATTCTTGTGCATGAGTGTGTAGGATGTTTTCCTTATGACCCTGACCCAACTAGGGGCTGGGTCTCTTTAAAATTTTCCACTGTTCTCTTGTTATGTTTCCTTGATAACCCCCTCACCCCCTAGTTTGTGGTTTTTCCCTTTAAATACCCCTTACTCCTCGTGCTCGTGGTCGAACTCCTCTGGCCTGTTAGGCTACGTGTTCGACCCCAGATCTGGCCTGAATAAACCTCATGTGATTGCAGCAAGATGGGTCTCTCGTGAGTTATTGGGTGGTCGTGTCGTCCCAAGACTTGAGTGAGGGTCTCCCCTACTCTGGGGGTCTTTCAATGGGACCCCAGAAAACCTGCCTTGAGCACGGATAGTCCGGGCAACGCTTTCTGCTCCTTGAGATGGGATGATTACTCAGTTGCCTGTGTGGTGGAGAGCTAGGGTGCAGGCCTCGCCAAGAGCCGCTGGGATGTTCTCATCTGCGTGAGGAAAAGAGTCAATGAGACGGCTTCCAGCACACTTTGGAGTTGCCGAGTGTAACGCAAGCGTGTGTTGTGATGGTGAGGATGCTCTGTATGCACCATCTGTCACCACATTCTGTTTCCTTGGGAGGTTGGATTCCTAGTGCGTAACATTTTCTCTCCTCATGTGAATGAAGGAGCTGCTGCTCTCGAACTCTGGCAACAGATCTGCCTTGGTGGGATCTAAGCTCCACTAACGGTCTCTGTAAGACTCTGAGCAAGTTCTGACCTATGGTGGTCTTCTGGTATCTGCAGGGATTGCTTCCAGGGAGTCCAAATCTGTGGATGCTCAAGTCCCATGTATAAAACAGTGCAGGACTCCAATTTGACCTATGTACATCTTTCCATATATTTTAAAGAATTATTTTATTTTTATTTTATTTGTGTATGTGTGCTCACGCATGTGTGCATATGTGTGTGTGTGTGTGTGTGTGTGTGTGTGTGCATGTGATTTGCCGGTGGAATGCTAGGGAAGTGGAGGGGAGGGTGTGGTTATGAGCTTCTCAGTGCCCAGGTCCTGGGACCTGAGCTCTGGTTCTCTGCAGAGCACTGGTAAACCCGTGTCATCACTCTAGCCCCACCCACATACTTCAAACCATCTGAACTATTCTCAATGCTGAACCCAACAGAGATGCTCTGTGAACCACAGCTACACTCCATTGTTAGGGACCGATGACTGGAAAAATGTCTGGGCACGTTCACTGCAGAGCCAGTGATTTTTCAGTGGGTAGATGATTGATTCCAAAGACTCAGGAACCAAGCTTCCAAGAATTCTTTAATCTGTAAAACAGACGCAGAATCCTGAATATTCGCATCGGTCCGACATTCCATTGTTGTAACCTGATCCCTAAGGTTCCCTAAAGGCTTGAGTCCTAGGGAAGAGAGACTCTTATTACACAATAGCAAGTTCAAGAAGCAAAAGTGAAGCTTTCTTTACAATTTCCTTCCTGTTGGAACCAGGTGTCAGCCAACAAAGGCGAAAGTGGCTGTTGGGCTGATTTGACGTGAAGCAAGGCGGTTTTTATAGTCACAGTCACAGACCTCTGCCCTCTTTTCACCACTGGCTGGGCTCCTCAGAGAGTTACAACCTTCCTGACCACTTAGCCCGGTCCTGCCTGCAATCTCATCCTCTGGAGTCTTCATATCCCCACTCCTCTTCCTGACACATGGGCTTACTCTTATACCGAACTCATTTTCCCATCCTGAGGATAAACCTTTGGCTTGAATGAAGTGTAGGCATAAATTTTTTTACATTCTACTTTTAATAAGAGTTCACCCTCTCCTCCAGCCCACCACTCAGCAGAGGTAGTGGAAGAAAAAAGTTATTAGGATATGGGGGAAGTGGACCTGTTCAGTTCAGCAGTAGTTGTTCTTCTTCCTCTTCCTCCTCTTCCTCCTCTTCCTCCTCCTCCTCTTCCTCCTCCTCCTCCTCCTCTTCCTCCTCCTCCTCCTCTTCCTCTTCTTCTTCCTCTTCTTAATTTTATTTATTATTTATTTATGTATGTATGTATGTATGTATGTATGTGAGTATGCCGCAGGCCAGCCAGTCTGGGCCTCCCTCAACCTGAGGGAGAAACGAGGTCCTAGTCAGGTTGACGAGGCGTAAGGCATAGAAATGATGGCAGAGACGACATATGGAAGTGCAGGATCTGAATGTATTTCTTAAAAATGGCATCAGACTTTTACAGTCATTGTAAAAGAGAAATGAGAAATCTGACAACTCAACAGTTGAGGTACATCTGAGGCCACCTGAAACACACTGGGTCTAAAGCAGCCAGCTCTTCTGGACAGGCACTGAACCCGCCCTGGCCCAAGCACTCTGGGCCCGGGGGGGCTGCGGACTGCATGAGGCTTGAAGCTTGAATCTGAATGAATCAATCTAAGTCTAAGTCCTGGTCCATCTAAGTTTGTGCACAAGGTGAAAACCAGGCTTATATAGTATACAGAAAACAGGACGAATGACAAAAGTCACGTAGGCAGGTGACAGTCACATCAAGCTCAGTGAGATCAGACATCCAGGTGTGAAGTGGAAGAGCAGTGGTGCTCTCCCCGCTGGTGCTATTTTGGCCTGAGAATGCTCTTCAGCTTCCTTGTGAGAAATTCCAAGCTAAGGACAGCTTGGTAATAAATTAGGACTTATTGGAACACTGTGCCTTCCAGGGAACAATGCTTAATCCTAGTTTTAACTATTTACGAATCACTTCTTGGGGCACCTTTATGCCTGGTGTTTTAGTCAGGGTTTCTATTCCTGCACAAACATCATGACCAAGAAGCAAGTTGGGGAGGAAAGGGTTTATTGAGCTTACTTCCACATTGCTGTTGATCACCAGAGGAAGTCAGGACTGGAACTCAAGCAGGTCAGGAAGCAGGAGCTGACGCAGAGGCCATGGAATGATGTTCCTTACTGGCTTGCTTCCCCTGGCTTGCTCAGTCTGCTTTCTTATAGGACCCAAGAGTTCCAGCCCAGGGATGGCACCACCTACAAGGGGCCCTACCACCTTGATCACTAATTGAGAAATTAGTGGTTCTCACAGCTGGATCTCATGGAGGCACTTCCCCAACTGAAGCTCCCTTCTCTGTGATAACTGCAGCCTGTGCCAAGTTGACACACAAAACCAGCCAGTACACCTGGATAAGAAGGCATGTTGACGATTGGAAAGGCTAATCTGGAACACGTCTGAGTTAGGAGATGCCAGCGACTGACTGGATATCCAGGAGGCACACACTCCCTTTGAAGTCATAATGCCTCTGGTCCACGATCAGGCTTTCAACCCTGATACTGCAGATTTTACTAGAAGTAGACAGTGGGCGTGGCATGAGTACACTGTAGCTGTACAGATGGTTGTGAGCCATCATGTGGTTGTTGGGCACTGAATTTTTAGGACCTCTGCTCACTCTGGTCAACTCTGCTTTCAGCAATAGTTCTTTAGGGGCGAGCTCGATCTTCTTGGGCAGCAGTTCAGTCCTGTAGTGAACGCCAAATATGACTCAGCAGCTGCAGTCCAGTCCTCTAGGCAGGCAGACACCAGGCACGAGCCAGCAGCTGTAGTTCAATCCTGAAGAAACCACCAGGCTCACCAACTGGCTTGAGACAAGGCCACAGAAGCAGCAAGCTGCCGCAGGAACCTCAGGAGCAGTTCTTTGCAGTTTCTCTCAACGGCAGCATTATCACAAGTTGAGCTCAACAACACTATGTAAGGTGAACCAATACATGTGTGTTGTTAGCAGAAAAGTAGTAAGGCGGAGCCAACCAAATCAGTGCGCATTGCTCATCTCCCACTGTATATGTGGGGTTATATTTATACTCCTTCCTAAACAGGTTCTTTCATCTGTTTGCTATATCAAAACATCCTTTCACCTGCATGCCCCAACAAAACATCATTTGATATAACCAACTTTCCAAAGAACCAGAAGTTTCCACTTCAATGAGGGGTCACCCAAAGGCCAGCCTCAAAGACGTTAGTGGTGCCTCCCGCTTCTCTGTGACTCTGCTGTGCTCTGATCCCTCTAACATACTTCCTACTGACACGGACCATAATGGCTTATGTCTTACTAAGAGTAACAGTTTTTAGCTAGACTGCATCTGATGACTGTCAAGCATGCTTCCTTCTCTTCTTCCTTCTCCTCCTCCTCACTCCCCCCATTACCCCCCACTGTGGTGTGTGTGTGTGTGTGTGTGTGTGTGTGTGTGTGTGTGTGTGGTGTGGTTGGCTGCTCAAGCCAGCGGAGCCCTGTGGTCAGTGTCAGCATCTTCCTCTCTCTCGCTCCACCTTAGTTTTGAAACAACCTTTCACTAGCCGGTTCTCTGACTTCCTGTGGGTTTCAGGGTCTGAACGCAGGTCCTGGTGCTCAGCAAGCACTTTCCCCACAGAACCATCTCCCTTTTCACCCCCATCCCTCTTCAAAACCCACAGGTCCTTCCTTCCTGCTGAGATCCACAGGGGACTCTGCCAGCTAGATGGTTCTGCCATCTGCAAGGCTCACCCAGCCTGGTACTGACCTAAAGCCTCCTCTTTATACGGTGTCCACTGTCAGAGACAATGCTATCCAGTTCCTGAAGCCTAGCTACGTGGACTCTCTGAACCAGAGGTGGAGGTGTAAGGGGACGTCGGCTCCAGCTCAGCCATTTTACCCACAGGGAGGCTGAAATCCAAGGAAGAAGTTGTATCCTCCTGGTCTGCTCTGGTCTAAGCACTCTTAGTTCATTGTTCGTGGGTTTTCCAGCTGGTCCGGTCACTTTCCCACTAACTACGATCTCCAAGGACAGAACTGTGATCTCCCCACAGCGTCTTTAGGATTTAGAGCAGTGAAAATCCTTAAATATTTTCTGAGTGAAAAATTGCCGGGAGCCATGGCGAATGACATTTGACAAATTATGACAAGGGTTTTAGGGCAAGTATTCTAGAGACGTTGTCTCGCAGTGATGGCCAGCGCTGGTGTAACCCCTGCTTGTTAGAAATACAACTCTGGCCTTAAGTGACTCACTGGATAGATTTGATTTAAGATGACCTTGAATTTGAATATCTGGTTCTCTGGAAATTTATCATCTTCTCTTTCCTCTTTGTTTCTGAAACAGTTTAGAATCAAAGGTGATCTCAAGCTCCGTGTGACTGGGCTACTTAATGAATCTTCTGTTTTATGCTTGTATTTGAACTAATAAATAGTAATCTAAGATTTAAAAGAGACATTCAAAAGACCTGGTGAAGGAAGGCTGACGCCACCCTCCATAGAAAGTGTGTGCTCGCCACCTTTAGCACCTTTAGAAACGGTTCCTGGGTCAAGCTTCGTTAACTGGAAACGAGTTTTGGAACTTGCCTTGTGTACTGGTGTACACCTTTCGTCCCAGTACTCCAGAGGCAGAGGTAGGCAGATCTCTGTGAGTTCAAGGCCAGCCTGGTTTACAGAGTGAGTTCCAGAACAGTCATGACTACACAGAGAAACCCTGTTTTTTTGTTTGTTTAAAAAAAATAACAGCAAACCCCAAAAGAATACCACAACAAAACAACTGTGGGCTGACTCTCCCTCCATTTAACCCTTTAAGAAATGGATTTTAAATACGAAAAATCAACATTTGTTTCTTTGCTTTCAGTTTAGGACCAGAAGTGTAAGTTGCTACAAATGTTGCCCAGTCAGGAAAAATTTACCGAATGAGCTTGAATGAGTGAGTAGGTTCTATTGAGTCAATTGCTTCCCCCTGCCACATACACTACTCTCTCTCTCTCTCTCTCTCTCTCTCTCTCTCTCTCTCTCTCTCTCACACACACACACATACATACACACACACACACACACTGACTCACACACACATACTGACTCACACACTCACACATATACACACACCCATACATCTACACACACACATTCACACACAGATACACACACACACACACACACACACACACACACACACACACAGCTCCTTCACTTAGGCATCTGTTCTTTGTTAATTTTCCTCGTGAAGGGAAAAGACTTAGCACTATTATTCCTTTGTTTTAGGAGAGATTTTTATTTATTTATTTTATTTTATTTTATTTATTTATTTTATGTGTATGAGTACACTGTAGCTGTACAGGTGGCTGTGAGCCATCATGTGGCTGCTGGGAATTGGACTCAGGACCTCTGTTCTCTCTGGCCCCGCTTGCTCTGCCCTGCTTGCTCCAGCATAGTACACTGTAGCTGTCTTCAGACGCACCAGAAGAGGGCGTCAGATCTCATTAGAGATGGGTGTGAGCCACCATGTGGTTGCTGGGATCCGAACTCAGGACCTTTTCGGAAGAGCTGTCAGTGCTCTTACCTGCTGAGCCATCTCGCCAGCCCAGAGATTTTTATTTTTACTTAGGTGTATATGTTTGTGTAAGTGTATGCCACATGTGCATAAGTGTAGCCACATGTGTATGAGTATAGCCACGTGTGTGAGTGTATGCCACACGTGTGTGAGTGTATGCCACACGTGTGTGAGTGTAGCCACACGTGTGTGAGTGTATGCCACACGTGCGTGAGTGTAGCCACACGTGCGTGAGTGTAGCCACACGTGTGTGAGTGTACCCACATGTGTGTGAGTGTATGCCACACGTGTGTGAGTGTACCCACACGTGCGTGAGTGTATGCCACATGTGCGTGAGTGTAGCCACATGTGCGTGAGTATAGCCACACGTGTGTGAGTGTATGCCACATGTGTGTGAGTGTAGCCACATGTGTGTGAGTGTAGTCACATGTGCGTGAGTGTATGCCACACGTGTGTGAGTGTAGTCACATGTGTGTGAGTGTAGCCACATGTGTGTGAGTGTAGCCACACGTGTGTGAGTGTATGCCACACGTGCATGAGTGTAGCCACAGGTGCGTGAGTGTAGCCACACGTGCGTGAGTGTAGCCACACATGTGTGAGTGTAGCCACACGTGCGTGAGTGTAGCCACATGTGTGTGAGTGTAGCCACACGTGCGTGAGTGTAGCCACATGTGTGTGAGTGTAGCCACATGTGTGTGAGTGTAGCCACACGTGCGTGAGTGTATGCCACACGTGCGTGAGTGTAGCCACACGTGCGTGAGTGTAGCCACATGTGTGTGAGTATACCCACATGTGTGTGAGTGTATGCCACACGTGTGTGAGTGTACCCACACGTGCGTGAGTATATGCCACATGTGCGTGAGTGTAGCCACATGTGTGTGAGTGTATGCCACATGTGTGTGAGTGTAGCCACATGTGTGTGAGTGTAGTCACATGTGCGTGAGTGTATGCCACACGTGTGTGAGTGTAGTCACATGTGTGTGAGTGTAGCCACACGTGTGTGAGTGTAGCCACACGTGTGTGAGTGTATGCCACACGTGTGTGAGTGTATGCCACACGTGCGTGAGTGTAGCCACAGGTGCGTGAGTGTAGCCACACGTGCGTGAGTGTAGCCACACATGTGTGAGTGTAGCCACATGTGTGTGAGTGTAGCCATATGTGTGTGAGTGTAGACACACGTGTGTGAGTGTAGCCACATGTGTGTGAGTATAGCCATATAACAGTGGTTCTGTATGGCTTAATTCATCTATCAATGTGCCCCAGAATCACCATGAACACAGCTTAACACATAAGCAGACTACAATGTCATTTTGAAGTGTTTAAGGAGTGGACTCTCCTGTGGGCAGGTGCACATCAGGCTCTCTAGTCTTGCTCCTCATCCGGGATGAAAAGCTCAGATTCTGGAGGATGAACCAGAGGGCAAGGCTGTCAGATGTGCCACCAGACGCCAACCAGTGTGGATTGTTCCTGCGCTGCTGGGACTTCCGTGACTGGGATGTCTGATTCTGCGCATTTGGGCTCCCAGCCTGTGCTCTGTTGGGGAAGAGGAGTTACAGCTTCCACTCGCCAATAGTCCAAGGCTGTGCGTGCTCCCAGAACAGAGGAAGTGTCAGACAGCACTGGGTACAAGCTGGTGTGTGAGTGGGGGTGGACAGAGATAGTCGGCTGCCCTGAAGGGAGGGGCTGGAAAAGAAAAGGCTAGACCCTCGTCTCCCATTACCCAGGAGTTTGGTCAGGCTTGTGAGGATGCGCAGGTCACGGAGCAGACCCACTTTCCCAGCCAGCTCAGGACCCCAGGGAGGGAAGGTAGGTCAGGGCCTTCTGTATCCACAACGGGGCTGAAACAGTTCTCCTGCAAGCGATGACGCAGAGACAGAAGCAGAGCAGACACGGCCAGTATTTTAGGACTTTCTCAAATTGTTCTCAGATTTAGGAATTGGTTTCTAAAGAAAGTGCTGCACCTAGTTGTCATGGGACAGAGCCGATGATTTTATATATATAATTTGAAACTAAAATATGATTACATTATTCCCTTCCTCTGTTTTCCCCCTGAGCCCTTCAAATGTACACCCCATTCCTGTTCTCTCTGAAATGTATGACCTCTTTATCTTTAATTGATGTTACACGTATATTCCTAAATATAAATAAATCTGCTCAGTTTGTATGACTTTACTTGTATGTCTATGCTTTCAGGGTTTAGATGTTTGTATACTGTGTTAGATTTATCTGACTCGAAGCTCTTTCTGGGTCAGCAGGTTGTAAAATTCATTTCAGACTAGCCAGAGAGGGGGGCCCTAGGCTTTGTAGACATTCTGAACAATACATCCTTTTTAAAGGGTGGCAATGTTTTTTTATGTCATCTCTCTGTGTAGCCCTGGCTGTCCTGGAACTCATTTTGTAGACCAGGCTGGCCTTGAACTCAGAAATCCGCCTGCCTCTTCCTCCCAAGTGCTGGGGTTAAAGGCGTGGGCCACCACCGCCCGGCTATGTCATCTTTCTGATTCACATAAAGACTCGAGCTGTTTAATCTTCTGGAGTAAGGGGCTGTCACGTCCCCCCACCGTCCCTAATCCCACACTGTGGAAACCACAGACCTTCACTTTTCCTGGGCCATGTCTGCTAGGGCCTCCCCTCCAGACTCTGCATGCACCACTGGGCACAAGCTTTCTGTTTGGGTGGAAATGGCAGGGTGTGGAGAGGGGAGAGCAATAACCTCCTTTCCTTTTCTCTCCCTAAAACAAAAACATCACCACAAGGTGATTATAAGGAAGAGCTTTCCATCTCTTACAGTCTAGGAGCTAGGGTGCTCCAGAGGGAGAGGCTCTGATCTGGCCATCCTGAGGTGGCAGAGGACCGGGTGCTTCCTCTGAGTCTGCCCACAGCCTTGCTCACTGGTTCTCTCTCTCTCTCTCTCTCTCTCTCTCTCTCTCTCTCTCTCTCTCTCTGTCTCTCTCTCTCTTGCTCTCTCTCTCTCACATACACACATCTATTTATCTATCTACCTATCTCTATCTATCTATCTATCTATCTATCTATCTATCTATCTATCTATGGCCTTATTATGGTCCTGACTGGCCCGGTACTCCCTATGTGACCCAGGCTGGCCTTGAACTTGTGGCAGTTCCTGAGTGCTGGGGGGTCTAGGCACTCTACTGCACCTGGGCACTGTCTCCTCATTACACTCTCTTTGGAGCGGTGGTTCTCACCCTTTCTAAGGGCTCCATCCTTTAATACAGTTCCTCATGTTGTGGTGACCCCCAACTACAAAAGTATTTTTATTGCTACTCCATAACTGCAATTTAGCTAATTTTATGAATAGTAGTGTAAACTCCTGATATGCAGATGTCTGATATAAGACCCCCGTGAGAAGGTCATTCGACCCTAAATGCCTCATCACCCACAGGTTGAGAACCACTGCTTTATTTAGAGCTTCTGCCTGTCCGATGCTGGGACCTGACCCAATGCTGTCCTATGCCAAGGGTTTCTGGGCACCCTTCAAATCTCTTCTCCAGTGTCCACCTGTGGCTGTGGCCACCGCCACTCAAATAACCCCACTCCCCCGACTCTGTTTTTCCTTACTGTTCTAGATGTTTCCCTCCTCCTGTTTTATCTACAAGTGTTGCCCACGTTGACAGGTGTTCATCCTGTTGTTGATTTGAATACCAAATATTTATTGTTTCCTACAGCGGCATATCTGAGAGTATGAGCCTCAGAGAGACTGTGCCAAGGTACACAGCTGGGCTTGAAGTCAATGCTCCTGCCTCCCAAGTATGAGCGCTTGCCTCTGCCAGCCGTGTCAGCCTAGCACTAGCTGAGGCTCCTCCCTCTGCCTGCTGAACTTGGCTTGAACTTAGCATAAGGTTGGTGTGTTCTAAAAACAGCTAATATGACTTCAGGGGTTTGAACTGTAGTAGACTGCTTTTTGCTAACTCATTCATCAGACACACTTGCCTGCCTCTGACTCCCAGCCTCTGTAATTCACTGTGATTCTAAAAATTACCCCCGGCTCCCTAAAGACTCAATTTTAGACTCCCAGTATCTTGACAATACAGGATTCACTTAGAACTGGAGCAGCAGGGTTTTTTTTTTCTAGCACTTTCTTTTTATATCAGAAATTGGAAGTAGCAATCAGTGAAGCTTATTCCCTGTAAAAAAGATGTAGATAAACCTTTGTCAAGAGTGGGGCAAGGTGCAGCCTGGGCTTTGGCTTCTGACAGGCAAACACAATCACTTTTTGATCAGATCAGTTCCTTAAAGAGCAAAGAGAAGGAGGGGGAAGAAAAGGAGGAGGAGGAGGAGGAGGAGGAGGAGGAGGAGGAGGAGGAGGAGGAGGAGGAGGAGGAGCCGCCACAGTGTGGGCTTTGGCATCTTACAAGTCCAGTTTCAAGCTCTAGCTGGATGACCTTGGTACTCTCCTTAACTCCTCCCTGCCTTGGCTTCTTCAGCGATAGAGAGGAGCAAACAGGGCGTGAGGTCTTAGCAATGCTCGTGATTCAGCCTCAGCCTGACACTTCAGCAGAGACCGCAATGTCACTTCAGAGAAAACCTGAATCACTGTTAAGGACAGAGTGAGAGCAGAAGGAATGCTGGGGGAGAAAGGTCCTGGAATAAAAGCAGTGCGGCAGGGAAGCCTAGGGACAGGTTAGCCTGGGACTCTGCTTGGCTTGAGATAGACCCATCCTGTTCCTAACTGAACCCACACCCTCTCAGAGCTGCACACGCACCCCTCTCCAAAGAAAGCAGTCAGGTCACGTCGACCTAGCAGCTCTGATTGTTTGCCTGTGGCATCTTCTCAGAGCTATCTAGGACCGAGGCTGAGTGCCGATCCAGCCTGGGCTGGTGGAGCGCACTTTCAGTAGGTCATACTGTGTTCTCTAAGTGAACTCTTAGGGAAGGCCCCTGTTTACCTTCTCATCTCTGTGCGTGATTGGGCACACATACAATTGAAGTCAGCCAGGTGCATTAGGGAAAGGACAGGCACTGTGAACAACGGAAGCCAGTCAGTTAAAACAAAAATCCACCGGGCTACCCTTCGCAGCAAGTCCTCCTCCAGGTGCTTTGAAATCCCGTCCTGCTCCCTTGCAAAGTCTGAACTCCGCGCTTGCTACATTTTACCTTGACTAAACCCCCTCCATACCGTATGGTTTGTGGGCATGTCTTTGAACAAGATACTAAGACCCCGGAAACACCATTCACCAGACAGAGACCATTAACAGCACACTGGGGCAGAATGCAGCGGACCATGGATGGAGGAAGCCATCTCGGCCTTGAGAGAAGGAACAAGGCGACCCTTTGTTATTGAAGGGCAGCTCTGTTTGTCCTGAATGCAGACTTTGGGTCTTAGAAGAAGCTGCTGAGATGCTGAAAAGGTTCCTATGAAGTCTGAGGCCACCATCTTTGGCTGAGTTTCTGTATGAGAAGGCTGACGGCGGCAAAAGCAGCTGTTTGGAACAACCCCACCCTCCAGTGGTCGATAATCCACAGATTCTAGACAGAGGGTCAGGAATGGCTGGCATTTTCCCAATGGGGAGGGGCTTGTCCTACCAGGGAATGGCATTGTTAGTAGGTGTGGCCTTGTTGGATGAATTGTGTCTCTGTGGGGGTGGGGTCTAAGGCTCCTTTGCTCAGGATCCTCCCAGCATGGAAGAGACTATCCTCTCATTTGCCTCTTGCTGGCTGCCTTCCAACAGAGATGTAGAACTCTTTCTCCAGGGCCATGCCTGCCTGGATACTGCCATGCTCCTGCCTTGATGATAATGGACTAGATCTCTGAACCTGTAAGCCAGCCCCAATCAAATGTCCTTATAAGAGTTGCCTTGGTCATTGTGTCTCTTCATAGCAATGGAAACCTAAATATAGCTGGCCAGAGTAGTTGGGTTGTCAACATTGATACTGGAAAAACTATGGTCGTCAGTTACTATTTATATAGGGAAAGTGTTACAGATGGTTGTGAGCCACCATGTGGTTGCTGGGAATTGAAGGTTTGTTTTTTTTTTCAGGACCTCTGCTCGCTCTGGTCAACCCTGCTCACTCGCTCAGTCTCTGCTTGCTCCGGCCCAAAGATTTATTTATTATTATACATAAGTACACTGTAGCTGACTTCAGACGCACCAGAAGTGGGCATGAGATCTCATTACAGATGGTTGTGAGCCACCATGTGGATGCTGGGATTTGAACTCAGGACCTTCGGAAGAACAGTCAGTGCTCTTACCCGCTGAGCCACCTCTCCAGCCCTAGCGAAAGCATTAAACACAGTGCTTCTCCCATGACACATTACCAAGAAATGGCAGGCATGGATGGAGAGATGCCTGAGTGGTGAGACTCCCCAGCAAGATGGCTCAAGACCAGTATGGGACTACAGTCTACATCCCCAGAACTGGCAGGAGTGCTAGGTTGATGTGGTAACCTGCCTGTAACTCCAGCGTTCAGAAAACAGAGATAGGAACTATAGAGCGAGCCAGTCAGCTGGCCTAGCCGAATCAGTGAGCCGTGGGCTTGGTGAGACCCTGCCTCAATGAATAACATGGAGAGTCATCAAAGGCTTCTTGGTTACTTTTCTTGTCATTGTGACAAGACACCATGACCAAGGCGACTTAGAAAAGGAAAAGTTCACTGGGGACTTAACAGGTTCAGAGGGGGGCTGGAGAGATGGCTCAGCTGTCAAGAGCTCTGACTACTCTTACAGAGGGCCTGAGTTCAATTCCCAGCAACCATGTGGTGGCTCACAACCATCTGTAGTGGGATCTGATGCCCTCTTCTGGAGTGTCTGAAGGGAGTGACAGTGTATTCACATAAAATAAATAAATAAATAAATAAATAAAGGATATATAAATAAATCCTTTAAAAAAATTAGTTTCAGAGGGTAAGCCAGTGAGCTTCCTGGCAGGAAGTGTGGCACCAGGCAGGCAGGCACTGGAGCAGCAGCAGAGAGATTACACAGAGACACATCTGTGAGGCAGGGGGTGAACCAAGAATGGCGAGTGCTTTTGAGATCTCAAAGCCCAACGCCAGTGACACACCTCTTTCCAATGAGGCCTGCTGCACCTGATCCTTCCCAAACAGTGCCACCAACCAGGAGTCAAACACTCAGACTTGTGGTTCACAGCATATGTGTGGGGGTCAGAGGGCAATCTCGGGACTCAAACACTCACACTTGTGGTTCACAGCGTACGTGTGGGGGTCAGAGGACTATCTCAGGAGTTGGTTTTCCCTTCTACCCTTTTGTGGGTTTCAGGGATCAAACCCAGGTTATCAGGCTTGTGTGGCAAGCACTTTACCACCCAAGCCTTCTTGCTGGTCCCAGGACAGGGTAACCATGGCTGGCCTGGCACTTGGAGTGATTCTCCTGCTCCTTATATACTAGGGTTGCAGGCACATTCCACCATGACCACCTGATACATAATCCAAATACTGTGATGTGTTACGTCTTATGGTTTCCATTGCTGTGAAGAGACAGCATGGCCAAGGCAACTCTTATAAGGACAGCACTTACTTGGAGCTGGCTTACAGGTTCAGAGGTTCAGTCCATCATCATCAACATGGGAGCATGGCAGTGTCCAGGCAGGCATGGAACTGGGAAAGGAGCTGAGAATTATGGAGTGTGTGTGTATGCATTGCATGTGCATGTGCATGCTTGTATGTGTCCCTGTGTATGCATGTGCATGTGTGTGCTTGTGTATGTGTGCATGTGTGTGTGCATGCATGTGCATGTGTGTATGTGTGTTGGTGTGTACATGTGTACTCGTGTGTATGCGTGTGTGCATGCATGTTTTGAAGGGAACCAGGAGAAGACCAGTGTGCTCTGCAGGCTGCCAGAAGGAGGGTCTCAAGCCCACCCCCACAGTGACACACTTCCTCCGACAAGGCCACACTTCCTAATAGTGTCACTCCTTGGGCCAAGTGTATTCAAACCACCACACATTACAAGTAAAACATTGTTATTGTTATTATTATTAATTGAAAATAAAGTATGTTTCATACAATATATTCTGATCATTTTCCCTTCCCTCCTATCTCCCAAGTTCTCTTCACCTGCCCACCCTTACCAGACCACACCTTTTCTCTCTCAAGACAGCAGACAAAAAATGACAAAAAACAACATTTTAAAAAAGCACAAGAAAAACATGTGCGCGCACACACATACATACAAAATGCACACACACATTCACACATGCATATGACCACACTCAGGCACACACACATGTGCATACAAACACATGCACATGCAATGCACACACATGCACATGCATATACAAATACACAGGCACATGTGTGCATGTGTATGCATACACAAGCCCACATATGTACACACACAGACAATGTACATACACGTACACACATGCACATGCAATGCACAGATGCACATATACTCACATACATACACACAAGTACACAGAGGCACATGCACATGCAATGCACATACATACAAATGCAATGCATACACATGTACACACAGGCATGTGTGTACATATGTGCATGTATATGCATATACAAGCCCACATATGTATATACACAATGTACATACATGCACACACATGTACATACAATGCACACATGCACATGCATTCATACACATACACATGAGTGCACATAGGCACATGTACACTCATGCACACATGCACATGCAGTGCACACACATGCACATGCATACACACACTCCATAAAAACACAGAATCAGAAACCATAGTATACCAGCAAAAGACCAGTAAGGTTAAAAAAAAATGTCCAAACAAAGCAATATGAGACAAGAACGCTTCCAAAATACCTTTGTGACGGTTTTCGTGTTCCTCTTATGCTAGACATGGGGCTGTCCCTTAAGTATGGTCTGTATACTCAGCAAGACTCCGTCAGAGAAACAAAGCTTTCCTTCTGAGTACTCACCGATTGGAGGTTCCTTCTTGATTGCCTCCTGCCCCGTGTCAGCCCTGGGATCGTGGCTGGTTTGCAGCTGTGTGGGCCTTAAGCTCTGTGAATGCATACGTGCTCAGTCCTGGTGTGTCCACAAGGCCTCATCTCCTTGGTGTGATTCACTTGCTGTGAATCTTACGATCTTCCCACCTCCTCTTCATACAGTTCTCCTGAGCCCCGAGGGAAGGAGTTTGATGAGACACTGCATGAGGTCTGAGAGTCCCAAGGTCTCTCATTGTCCAGCTGTGGGCCTCTGGATTAGTGGCCATCTCCTGCAGGAGGACGCCTCTCTGACAGCGAGAAGGAGAGATGCCGATCTAAGGCTGGAGTAAATGCCATGGGGTAATTTTATTAATACTTTCCCTTAACAGAATGATTGTATTTGGTCCATGGCCTACTAGTCTCAGAGCCTTGGCTCTCTGAGCAGTGTCAGACATTCGTCCCATTTCCTGGAATGAGCCTTAAATCCAATCAGATAGTGGTTGGTTACTGCCATAATGTTTGCACCTCTCCAATAAAACATTATCAGATAGAAATGTATTCTAGAGACTCACTTGATCATCTGTCACTGAGACCAGTAAAGCTCTTTTGAAAACAATTGCAGATATAGAAGCAGATTTTCTACTGGGTCCAGCATCTATAAATCCCAAGCCGAAGTGGAAATGGATTACCCAGGAACACCCTGTGGTGTTCTGTGTGCTCCTTGTCGTTCGCTGAATTAGTGATGGTTTCAGAGGGAAATGGTTTGCACTCTCAAGTTACTACCAGGGAGATGAAAAACATTTTAAGCCATTTGCAAAATCATAAGCGGACAAGGAAACTGGATCAGGAGTGTAATGCCCCAGGTTAGTACAGGAGGGTGGGTTAACACCTATGGGTCTGGGGGCTAGGTGAGGGAGAGGTCATCGGAAGCCAGAGAGTGACTACAGACATGGCTGCCTTGAGGGAGCAGAGACCACAGGAGGTGGACCTCTTTACTTCCTGGAAGAGGGCAGAGCAATGGGAACATACCCTCTCTCTGTGCCTTTTTAACTTTATCTTGGGACCCTGAAGGAAGGTCCCATCTGGACACCTCAAGTTAAAGATGTCGTTCTTTCATATGGGCTCCCAGGAGAGAGTGAGCCAGAGAAGTAGAGACAGAAGCCCAGGGAACCGGCAGACACACCCCACACCTTGCACCCCCTTTAAGAGCACAAGAATCATGTCCTGCCAGCTTGCATGACTCACTTGCTCAGAGTCTCATGGAAAGCCAAGCCCTCCTGTCCTGGTATCTACCTCTTTTCCTGGTTTCCTCCTCTAGATAAGGAAACGCTCCTGTCACCTTGCTTTAGATCTGGAGTTGAGGAGGCAGGTTGAGCTTCTTCCAGAAGTTTCCGGTGTCAAGGTCTTTAGGTTTAAAGAGAAAGTTCAGGAGAACAGCAGAGCCAAGAGCCCTTTGGCTTTGAGTCCTCTTCTCCTCAAGGACAGGAAGAGACAGCGCCTACGGAAGGACCAGGACCAGGGGTACTAATTCCAGCTCATGACTAGCCTGGAAAGCCACACAGCCGCAGAGAGCTGTCTTGGATCTCTTGCATGCATCTCCCGCAGCGGCCAGCAGAGGGCACCAGATGCCCTAGCACTGCAGTTACAGAGGCTCGTGAGCCACCCCGTGGGTGCTGGGAATAAAGCCTGGGTCCCCTGCAAGAGCAGCCAGTGCTCTTCAGTGCTGAGCCATCTCTCAAGTCCCAAGAAGTTCTCTTAGGAGAACACACACACCTGCCATTGGCGGTGTGGATGGTATCTAGCCACTTCCTCTGGCTGTGGTGTGGGGGTCTCAGTGGCTAGGATGCCGGCAACCTAGAGTTCAGAGCCACCTCAGTCTGAAGCGTGTTGTAAGTGGTTGAGTCAGGGACTTGGTTTCTTTTGTTTAGCTAGAAGTTACAGGCAAACAAGCTTTGTTGTGAGGTGAAAGGTATTTGTTTAACCGAACCTGAAGGCCTAACAGTTACCTCACAGACCACAGGAACCAGAGTCTGTGAGAAGTCTAAGCTCCGGGGGCAGCCCTTTACCACAGGTATCACTCCCTGGCTATGCTCAGCCACCTTTCCCGCAGTTCTCTACCACACGTCCCTCCCACCTTGAGCACCACTGAGTGACAGTGCTTACCACCTTTGTGCTTTCCACCCCCCACCCCCCTGCAGCGTCGTCGATGAACTCTCTGGGTTTGTTGGTGTCCCTACAACAGCAACAACACCTGTTTACTCAGGATTATGGTTGATGGGGCTCTGCAGGGGTGAACTCTGCACATTTTCTCCAGTGAGCTGCTAGAACACTCGGTGTCCTTGGTATCCCAGGCAACCGAGGTCACCCTGAACTCCTCTTTGTCTCCTGTCTGCTACAACGGTAGCTCAGCCTCCTTGTTCCTAGGTTTTTAAGTCAGACAGCATCAGTTCGTGGTGTGAATGAGGTCAGCTGTCATTGGGTAGCCCACAAGGTCAAGTACCACTGGCCTGTGTGGATCTGGGGTTCTCTGATAGGACGGCGCCACCAGAGACCTTGTTTCAACCCAAATGGAAGAGCACCTCAGCGAACGATTTCAATTTAAATGTGTTTGACTGCTAGTCTGTGTATGCCCCGCTGGGCAGCCCCCTGCTGCAATTCAGAAAGCATTAAAAACAAGCCAGCAAGCAAGCAAACACACACACACACACACAAAGGAACCCTGTCTCACCTGTGGACTGTCCTACAGGGTTAGTTTCTAAGAACAGTGTCATTCAGGCCAGAAGGATCACTCAGTAAGAAAAGGATTTTGTGTATGTGTGTGAAAACCCCACAACTTGAGATTAGCCCCTCAAATCCTACAGTGGAAGGGGAGAGCTGACCTCTGAAAATTTTCCTCTGACCTCCACATGTCTGACAAAGCGCACATGCGATACCTTTCTCTCAGAAACAAAATGAAAACGAAAAACAAACCTCAAAAAACTGAGAATCAGAACAGAAAAGCAAAAGACCAGTATGGGAACAGGGGTGGGGTGGGAGTCAAGTCCTCCTGAGTTCATTTTGTGTTGGTCAACCATTCCTCTATACCTTCAAAGTAACCCAGCCACCTTCTTGGGACACAGGCCTGGCTCCCTTCTTCTTCTTCTTCTTCTTCTTCTTCTTCTTCTTCTTCTTCTTCTTCTTCTTCTTCTTCTTCTTCTTCTTCTTCTTCGTCTTCTTCGTCTTCTTCGTCTTCTTCGTCTTCTTCGTCTTCTTCGTCTTCTTCGTCTTCGTCTTCTTCGTCTTCTTCGTCTTCTTCGTCTTCTTCGTCTTC
>JADRCD010154355.1:0-13248 GCA_019843815.1 Montemys delectorum | reverse complement strand
GGCTCTGCGTCTAAAAGCCAGTCCTAGAAGAGCTAGCTGAGGCTGGATGGGGAAGCTAGGTTTGGGTCCAGTGTTTGAGGATGGTGGAAGTCAGTGTTGAGCCAGAGATCTGGAAGCTGGAGACCCAGTGGACCCAAAGCCCAGTATAAAGGTAAAGCCTGGAGGTCCACAGCCTGGCAAGAGTTCTGAGGGCCTCTCCTAGGCTTGGACAAGTTACTGGCCCCACAAGCACTTTCCTGGCCTCTCCGTACCCTGGTTGGAAAAAAAGCAGGTTCTTTCTGAAATAGTCTGACCTATGTGAGGGCCAACCGGAGACAGAGGCAAACCCCAGCACCCCCACTCCCAGAGCAGGAAGTGGTTTTTGAGGGCATACACTGCGTCTGACATCTGGTGGCCTCCGTGAATCATCAGTGTGAGAACCTCAGGTGGCCTGTGGGGGGTCAATGGGGATGGCTCCATAGTCAGCAGTGCCCTGGACTGAGCAGGTCTCTTCCAGCAGCCCAAGACCTCCCCTTCACCTAGTAGCTGGTGGGTGTCTGAGGTTAGCAGCCACAGCTGGTTGTGAGCAGGAGCTTCTGAGCATCTTCGATACCACCCTTCCCCAGCCTGATCCAAGCCCTGGATCGCATTTGGGAGAGGATTTGATTAGGCCCCGGGCAATGGCTCCATTTAGAGGGCCTGGCTCATTTCCTGTGGCTGCTAGCAGGCGAGAGACAAGGACAGAATTAACCCTGCCCCAGCCTCGCCAAAGAAATGATAGATGGAGGGATACGGACCTGGAGAGATACAGACTTAGAAGGATCTATCTGGACTTTCGGGGGGATACTGACCTGAAGAGATACAGACCTGGAGGGATACGGGCACTCCCAGGGAGCAAGCACTTGTTATGCTTGGGATCTAATGCCCTGTCAGAGCAGGCTAGCATCCCTGGAGCACCCTGGGTGGAGTCTTGTCACCCCAGCCTGTAGCAGCACCTTCCAAATTGTGTGTTCCCCGCTACCTGCAATTCCTTTACTAGAGCGCTCGACACGTGGCTTGTCTAGTCTCTCTATTTTATTTCTTCCTCAAGGTCTATCTCCTCGTTCCATGCTGCCCTCCAGTGCCTATGAATAAATGAATGGAGATATCCTGCCCCCATGTCCTCCCAGCATTGCCAAAGCTGGTTCTATCTACATAGATGCCTATCTATACCCATGTCATTCTCAGGACAGTCCCCGCCCCATCCCCTGCCCGTGCATCCTGAGACCTCTCTCCCTTTCCCCTTCTTTGTACCCCGCTCCTGCCATTCCACACTTCTGGGGTTCTCAGGTTTCCTAGAGCATGCCCTCAAGCCACTACCTAGCTCTCCCAGGAACACTGGCCTGACCAAACCTGCCCACAGTGGTCATAGTACACAAATCCTGCCTAGGAGGCTGGCATAGAAGGAGGGGGTTCTAGGCCCTGTGTGCAAAGCATTGACTTTGTGTAGTTGGGCCTGAGGCATACTCACAACCTGCTCCCTGTCTTTCTAGACATGCCCTCTGCATATCCAACAAACCCCCCCCCCCCCCCCCCAGTATGTGAGACACCTGAGACAGGAGGCAGGGAGTCTCAGCTTTCTTAGATAATTGTCTCACTGGCCTCAGGCCTCTGCTCCCCCATCTCTAAAATGAGACCCCGAATAAGTGGCCATTGTATCAGGTATCAGTATGTCTCCTGGGCTAGGCACTGGGAAGAAACTAACCAGAGCCTGTGAGTCCCATGTGGCCTCCCTAGGCTCAGCTGGAGAAGAGGAGAGGTTGAGAAGTACAGCCAAAAAGTGGGCCCCCTTTGTACCAAAGCCAGAGTCTGAAGGGGCATTGGAGATCATAACCACCAGGCTGTCGGAAAGCCCTTCAGCTCCTGTGACTTCCTGGATGATCCCTCAGGGTAGGGCCCTCTGGGGACAGGCAATCCTTCGGCAGCAGCAGCACCAGCACTTCCCCCTCCTGGTTTTGTTTGGTTTGGCCCTGAACTAGGGCTGAGTTACCGAGGCAGGCTGACTTGCATTTCTGGTTTGGGGCTTGTTGCTGCACTTCCCCTAAGGGGAGGGTAGGCTTTGCCAATAGGCACCTGTGGGACAGGTCTAGGCCCTTCCCCTAGGCCCCCAGGAAAGGAGAAATTCACCTGAAGCCTCTGTGCTAGGCCCCCAGGGCACCCAGCAGGTGTCTCCTTCCATCTTTTGCCAGGACAATAAGAGGCAGATGGAGGTCTGGTTATGGCAGAAGAGGGTATGTGTATGTGTGTATAAATGTGGGGTACCATGAGCTTGCTGCAGGAAAATTTGCTTTCTGGTTCAGATACTGCCTGGCAGACAGGCGATGAAAGGTTTGCTTCTCAGGCTGAGATTTAATAATGGGTTTGGAGCCCGGGATAAGAATTTGGTGATGGGTTTGGTACTCGGGGTGGGATTTGGTGATAGTTTTGGTACACAGGTCAAGATTTGGTGATGGGTTTGGTACTCGGGTTAAGATCAGAAAGAGCAGATTTACAAAGAATGGAGCCAGATTTGGGCCCTGGCCCCAGCCTAACCTCCAAATCATACACGGTAGCTTAGACCGGTCATTGAGGCTCACTGTTCAGGAGCCCCAGACTCCTGTCTGTTCCTGGATGATCTCCCTTTCTATTTGGGAGCAGCCTAGAGAGGCTGAAGCTCGGGCTCCGAGTTTCTTTGCAATCTGGAGCAGGAGGCTTAGCATCACAGAGGCAAACATTAATCCTAGGTGTCTGTGTGTACAGCTCCATGGGGATGCTCTGAGTTCAGAATTTCCCTCTAGATAGATCCATCATTAACCCTGCACAGGCCATCACCATACTCCTAGCTTATCATACAGTTCCAGGTGTGGGCATCCTGCTCAGAGACAGATACAGGACAGATGTCTTAGTTCCTAAGAGCACTGGGAATATGTTTTGTAATACTCTTAGGCGACCCCTGTGAAAAGGTCTTTTGACCCCAAGGGGATCAAGACCCACAGGTTGAGAACCAGTGGTCTAAGCTGTGGGGATGTAGGATGACTGATGCTTTAGGTTCTGAGGGGTCCCCGAATTAGCCATCTCCTGGTTGGCTCCAGGATTCCCCAGGAATGGAAGCCATGTGGAGTCACTGGTGCCCATCTTTGGCTTGGGAAGCACGTCTTTGGAGTGTCTCTCCTGACCGGGGCCAGATCATCTCGCAGTCTTGGGCTAGCTTCCACTTCTGCCTGGTAGGACATTTTCGTTTTCATGCACTTGGATGGGGGCTCTTCCAACAGCGTACTTTCACATCTTCTTCGTTGCTCCCGGGTGTCAGTGTGACCTCTGTCCTGTGTGTGCAGCACCCTGAAGCTGTGAGGAACCACAGATGGCTCACTCCACTCCCAGTGGAGAGGCCTAACTTCACTGTGCTCACCCCCTTTTTGTCTCTAGGAAACTGGACAATAAAAAAAAAATGGTTAGGTCATTGCTCAGGGGGCTTAGTTTCCTTGTCCATCAAACGGCCATTATGATCTCTATAGCAAAAGTCAGAGCTCATATGCGGGGTTACCTTGTGTTTGGGCTCTGCAGCAGTGTGCACCGAGCATACTTTCCCATGTGCTGAAACTTCCCAGGGTATATGTACATATGGTTTCCTGTTTCATTAGGTTTGTGTAGCTATGGCTGTTTGAAGAATGAAAACTGGGCTCTAAGTAGAAATAGCTGGGCATTCCAAGCCCTTGAACACAGCCAAACCTCACCCAGGCCTGAGGCCTGCTTCCTCTTGCGTATGCCTGCAGCACTGGGGACAGTCAGATATGGCATTCTCTATGTGCTCTGGACACTACTTCCTCTGAGACAGCAACATTTTATACTCCTGTTAGAGGACAATATCTTTCTTTTCAAATGAATTCTGCTGTCAAAACCCAGTAAGAATTGTGCACAAGGCAGGAAATAATGGTGTTCTTGATGTTTTCATCATTCATCATTCACTCATTCCTTTTTTTTTTTTTTTAATTTCTGAGGTTCTCACACTAGGTGGATAATCCCTTCAGTGAGGTTCCATGCGCCTGTGATACCTGAGCATTCCAGATGTTGAGCAACATTTGAAAGCTCTAGGTCTCATTCAGTTGCCTGGTTTCAAATATATGCTCAACATTTAGAGCAAATTCTTGTTTGACTGATTCACTTGAATTCTTGTTTTAATTGTTGGTTCTGGTGAGGGTGACCCTCTTGTGAGATTCGAGACTGTTCCACATCCGGTGTGGTGGCTTGGGTTTAGTTCTGGTTCATGAAGGCAAGAGACTTCCTCGTGTCCCTTTTACACACAGGGAAATAAGGACTTCCCGCGCAGAGAGAGGGAGGCTGGGCTGGCGTGGTCCCCACAAACGAGCAGATCTCTCCCGTACTATTTCTCTGAGCCGTTTCTTCCTCTTTGCGCTGCAGATGTTTGAGACAGAGGCAGATGAGAAGGAGATGCCCCTGGTCAAGGGGAAGGGGCCAGGTGCTGAGGAGCCCACACCCAGCAAAGATCCCTCTCCTGGCCAGGAGCTTCCTCCAGGACAAGACCTCCCTCCCAGGAAGGACTCCTCTCCCAGCCAGGAGCCTCCTGCAGGACAAGACCTCCCATCCAGTAAAGACCCCTCTCCTAGCCAGGAGCTTCCTGCAGGACAAGACCTCCCACCCCGGAAGGACTCTGCAGGCCAAGTAGCTGCTCCTGGCCCAGAGTCACCATCCAGTGAAGACATAGCAACCTGCCCTAAGCCCCATGAAAGCCCAGAAACCTCAACAAGCAAGGGCTCCCCACCAGGCCAGGGATCCTCTCCGACCACAGAACTCCCATCTTGCCAGGGCCTTCCTGCTGGTCAAGAACCTACTGACCAGGACCCTCTGCTCAGTCAAGAGCCCCCCGTTATCCCAGAAGCCTCTGCCTCCGTCCAGAACAGTCTACCCTCTCAGGAGTCACCTCCCAGCCTGGGCTCCCCTCCAGCAAAGGCCCTTGCTGAGCAGACCGTCAGCTTGGGGGAGTCAGCAGCAGCCACTGAAGCCGCAGTACCTCCGACCTCCAGACCTAACTTTGTGATCCCCGAGGTCCGCCTGGATAGTGCCTACAGCCAGCAGGATGGGGCCCATGGAGGCAGCTCCGGGGAGGACGAGGATGCAGAAGAGGGAGAGGAGGGGGAAGAAGGGGAGGAAGATGAGGAGGATGATACCAGCGACGACAACTATGGGGATCGTAGTGAGGCCAAGCGCAGCAGCCTGATTGAGACTGGCCAAGGCGCCGAGGGCGGCTTCTCGTTGCGTGTGCAGAACTCGCTGCGGCGCCGGACGCACAGCGAGGGCAGCCTGCTGCAGGAGGCCCGCGGGCCCTGCTTCGCCTCTGACACCACCCTAAACTGCTCTGATGGTGAAGGCGCCACATCCACCTGGGCCATCCCTTCACCCCGCACCCTCAAAAAAGAACTGGGTCGTAATGGAGGCTCCATGCACCACCTTTCCCTGTTCTTCACGGGACACAGGAAGGTAAGAAGAGGAACGGGGTGGGGGGGGGGGGGACGGTTGGAGGGCAGGTCCTTGAGATTCAGAGGGCAGTTGTAAAGGCTTAAGGAAGGAACCACACTTCCCTGTTCCACCCTTGCTCCTTGAGAGACTTCCCAATGAACCTTCCGCCCATTTGATAGAAGACAAAACTGAGGCCGCCAGGTGCCAAGAAGGGGAACCCACATGATCAGGTGTTGTTTTCTCCCAGCTCCATTGTCCTATGCTGACGGCAGAGAAGGTGTGGGTTAGCCCCAGAATTTCATGCATTTGGATTTAAAAGGTCCAAGGTAATAGCTGGAAAAGGCTTGCAGGGCTGAGGGGATGGCTTAGTGGGCAGAGAGCCCTTCCCAGGCAAGTGCGAAGGCCTGAGCTTGATTCCCCAGAGCCCACAGAAAGCCAGGTAATATACCCCCATAATCTGAGGATTCTTAAGGCAAGCTGTGTGTGTGTGTGGGGGGGGGCGGTGCAGAGATGTGAGAATCTCCAGGAACTCATAGGTACCAGAAGCAGCAAACAGCAAAGTATTTCAACAAGGTAGAAGGCCTGGCACCCAGCCACGGCTTATCCTCTAATCTCCACACATACCCCTCCCTCTACCCCATATTATAATTTAGCTCTGGTCCAGGCCTGGCCTGACTATTAGCAAACAACAAACCAATCGTATGTATGTTTATTCTAAGAAATTCCCATCAACACATTGATCTGCCAGCAGCTCTGTGCTCTAGAGAGTATTTTGTGTCCATTTCACAGATGAGAAGCCTGAGTCTCAGAGAAGTTCTATAACTTGACCCAGATCACAACAGTATACAAGTGTCTGGACCAGAATTAGAGTCTGACTCCAAGACCAGAGCCCGTAAGGACTCTGCTGTTTGCCTTGCACAAATGTTTATAAACATGCAAATCAGTGTTTATGGGTTTTCTGCCTTGTGGCAGGCTTGTGTGTTCAGTGCCATGGCAGAGGCTGCAGTAGTGGGGCTGGTCTCAGCTCGGGAGGAAGAAGAAAGGCCTTTCTGTGTGGGCTGGGGACTAAGCCTAGCAGAGCAAACCACACTGTGGCCTTTAAGTCCGCCAGCCAGTTTGGGCCTAAGTTCTAGCTCTTACCTATTGTGTGGCCTTGAGTGAGTCACCGGCTCCTCAGGGACTTGCTTTCCTTCCCTGAAAAGTAGGGCTTAATTGCACTCGGTGTCCCTGAGTGGGTGGGGATGAACTGAAAGAGCCTGGGGCCCTAGGACATGATTGACAGCACACTTTGGAAGAAGCCCTCAGGGAGCCCTCCCCCTCCCCCCCTTCTGCGCTTCTGCTCCCGCTTCTGCTCCTTTTCACTGAAGTGCATCTGCGATGCTAGAGGGTTGTTATGACAACTGTGTGAGGCGAGGTGATGCTCCGAGAGCCAAAAGTTTCGGACCTTCCAGGAAACCTAGAAAAAGATGCCCACAGCGGGACCTGGAAGATCAAATACATTTAGGATAAATGGAGAATAAGCTTAGAGCAAAGTATAGAACATAGGCACATGACACATTTACTGCCACTCCCTAGCCAAACCCACGGCAGACATCACTAATAGATTCCAGCTTACTTAGCTGCCCTGTCGGGACAGCTAACAGTGCTACAGACCTGACATTTTTGAAAGACACTTTCTGCAGGAAGTTGGTCAGGCTATACGGACTGACTGACCGTGAACTGCTTTGGGTCTGGACACGAGGACTAAACCCCCAGGGCTTGCACGTGGCTCTGTTTCCTTATCTGTAAGTTCCCAAAGGATGGTCTCACCTTGTGACTTCTCAGCCCCAGCCCAGCTCTCTAGAACCAGAATTTCCAGGGCTAGTACCCAGACCCAGTTTAAACACAACTCTCTGAAGATTATGATACCTGCCTGAGCTCGATTGCCACCATTACCACTTAGGCCAGTCCTGGAGGCAGCTGCTATAGCCACAAAGGTCAGGCCTGGCTCCGCTTCTCTGGGGGAGGGGGGCTGAGGACCAAGGGCCCAACCACCTACTTTAGGCCTCCACAGCCTGCCTCCCACTAAACCCCGCCCTTCTGGTTCTGTTTCTTCCACCATCTTTGCTCCAACATAAATATTTATATGCAGGGAAATTAGCACACATTCATGCACGCATTCCAACTTGTCCCTCCGTTCGGGTGACCATGACCCCAGTTCCTAAGGACAAGATACCCCACCTGGGAGCCTAGCAGGTCTGTCCCTGATCCCTCCTGCCTCAGCTTTGTGTTGCCCATGGTCAGGTCCCCACTGTCACTTCCTCCTTAACACTTCATCTCTCAGGCTTGAGTGATTGAGCTGCCGGTGGGGGGTGGGGGGTGGGGGTGGGGCGGGGAGCGGCTGTTCTTAGTGTGTGCGGGCCACTCTAGAACACGGGGCTTCCACTCTCCAGGCTCTGAGTAGTTCATCCTCCTTCCCCCTTCCAGCCTCCAGGTTCACTCAGAAACCCATCTAGGGCAAGGCCAGACTCAACAAGCCCCTGATGTAATGTCGTCCCTCACTAGCAGAGGGCCTTGAGCTAGCCCTTCCCTTCTCCAAGCCTGTGCCCTCTCTGGTATGGTTTTGGTAACTACTCCAGTTTTAGACCATTGCCGGAAGGCTCAAGTAGGTTGATACAGGGTCTTAAGGCAGGGCTGCCACTCAGTTCCCACTGGGTCCTCCATGAATGGTTATCACATTGCTGAGATGGTGGAAGTGGAGGCGGACAGCTATTCTGACCCTCATAACCCCGCAGCATTGCCAATTCTTTTTCTGAGGTAGGATTTCAGAACACCCATTGTGTAACTGACCTTGAACTCATGACCATTCTCCTGCCTCGGCCCTTTAAGTGCAACAGGCCGAAACGACCACGCCTGCTGCTGGTCCTTGCTCTTCTCAGTGGGAGGGGCTAAAACTCTTCAATGAGTCACATGGCTCTGCCCCGGGACTTCGCAGATCTCTTGCTGATAAGGAGTCTGACCCAGGGAGAGGCTGGTGTGTTCTCCTCATGACTCCGGCTTTGGGCCTGGCTCCCGAGGTGAAGAAGAGAGGAGGAAGTCTGTGGAAACAAGTAGACCCTTTCCAGGCCAGCTCTGCCTCCTCCCCGACCTCGGTCAACTCACTTCTTGGAGCACCAGCTTCCCCTTTATCAAATGGGACTGAGGAAGTCTTCCCGGGATATGGAGAGCTCTAGATCGGAGAGTTTAAAAGCACAGCACAGTGATCTTGTAATCATGTGAGAGCCAGGAAGGCCAGGCAGAGCTGCTGTGCTGCTGTGCGGCCAAGCTGTGTGCTCTCTGCTCCACACTGATATCCTGCCCATGCGCCCTGAGCAGAGTCCACTGTGAGTCGTGTCTTAGAATCACGCACACTGTATAGACTGCCCACTTGGACTTGGTGCCTTCACAGGAGCGCCCCGGGAGCTTCCGGGGAGTTTTGGAACCTCGAGGCTCTCCCGTGGATCATTCATTCCCTGGGTCTGGCCTCTGTGTGGGGCCAGTGTGGCTTATGGCGCCCCCTGCCGCCAGATCCCTGGAGGCCCAGCTTAGTGGATGCGGTCTAGAAGGAGCGTCCATAGGTAAAGCCTGTGAGTGAGCCTAAGAGTCACTTCAGCCTTGTCTGGCTGTTCTCTTTGACATCGAGGAAAACACAAGCGATGCCCCCCCTACTGGCTATGCTTCCTTCCTGCCCCATTGCAGGGTTGTCATGGTTGTCCCGGCCAAGGTCACAAAGGGTCAGATAAAAGGACTCTTAAAATGCCCAGGGTCTCTAGGGTGGAATGACACTTTCTAGGCTTCTATTAAAAAAAAAAAAATCCTAAAGATATTTCCTACATTCAAATTCCTTATGCCTAAATAAGTTTAGTGCACAGGCTGCCACATGGTCACACAGGACCTCGTTTGACAGCCACACATGGCCACATGACCCGGGAGTCAGGCCAGGACCAAGAGGGGAATCACGCTGGGGTTCTGCTCAT
The DNA here is from genome assembly GCA_019843815.1 of Montemys delectorum. Classification (NCBI taxonomy): domain Eukaryota; kingdom Metazoa; phylum Chordata; class Mammalia; order Rodentia; family Muridae; genus Montemys; species Montemys delectorum. The sequence goes on along the minus strand of JADRCD010154355.1, from coordinate 3,781 downwards.
AGGGGATCCCTCAAACTCCATTGGTCTTTGAGGCCAGACCTCCAAATTCTCTGCATCTTGCAGGTTCAAAGAGGCCCAGGCAAATTATACCGCTCTGGGCCTCAGTTTCCCCTGCTGCAAGCCGGGAAAAATAATAGCAAATGCTGCTTGGGATTGTGAGGGTTAAATGAGATCATCCACGTCTACAGACCTTAGAGCAGTGCCTGGTGCATGCATGGTCCTCGAAATGGCTGATGGATGTTGACAACCACCCCTTATCCCCATCCCCATGCGTCTGTTGACTCACAGCAGCCCTGCGAGGTGGGGGTCCAGTTTGAGCCCTCGTTTTACCAATGAAGGAAGCAGACGTGGCAAGCACATGGAACCCAGTGAAGGTCAATTAGCTAATATGGGATTGAGCTAGGATTCAAATCCAGGCTGTTTAGAAGCTCCACTCTTAATCATGACTGTAATTACAGTGGTAATGACAATAAGAATTATAGTTATTATTCTGGGAGACTGCGAGCTCTCAGTCCCAGAGGTGGCAGGGTGAGGCCAGGCAGGGCCGGGGGTGGGGGTGGGGGTGGGGAGGGATCCCCGCCAGAGTTCAGGGAGGGCCAGTGACTCTGGGCTCACTTTAGTTTTCAGCAGGGCAGGGTCGTGGAGGAAGGGTAGGGTCAGGTAGAAGAAGCTGCCGCCTTTGCCAGCTGGGCCCTGGGCAGCCTTGTAGCAGCTCCAAAGACCCAAGGCTGCAGCCAGTGTGGATACTGAAGAAGCACTAGGGTCCAGGAGGATCCTGCTTTCTGGCTTGGTTTTTGGTCTTCCTGGTTGCAGCCCCTACCCCCTTCTAGTGCTGAGGTTTTCTATTTTGCCTGAAAGCTGAGACCCGGGTCAGAGCTTCCCACTAGGACTGGTCCCTCCTGAAGATGACCCCACCCCACCCCCAGTAGTGGAAGGAAGAGCCCATTTCCCAGCAGTGTAGAGCCTGGGGGTGGTGGCTGGCCGGGAGTGGTCCCCAGACCCATTGTGTGCGGCTGATAAAGTGCGGAAGCCGAGGTTAGAATGGGAGGAAACCCAGCTCTGTGGGTCCTTTCCCACGGGTGGGGGCCCCGAGCGAGCACTGCTGAGGTAGGCTAGGACAACTGCAGCCTGTGTCTCTGTGGGTCAGGCACAGCAGGGTCAGCCAACTGTTGAGGGCACCTTGGGTGCCAAGACATCCGTGATTGGAGACCCACATTTCATTCTGGTGAATCTTCTGCCCATTTTGGCAGGTAACTGACCCTAGGCATCTGCTTTTACCAAAACAACAACAACAACAACAACACCATCTTCCAAGTTGGTAGAAGCAGCACATATGCTGGGGGCTGGCTCCACACATGGAGTGTACCCCTGGGTGCACGTACGCACACGTTTCCCCCACTCTGGCGTGGGCAGCTGATTCAGGAAAGAGGCAGTCTTTCCTGAGTCTTTCCTTGGAAACATTCACCTTGTACCATTTTCGCACTTGAGTGTTGCGCCCTCTGGTGGACAGCCCCTTGATTTACATAGGCGGATTCTGTCACGTAAACGGTTAGGGTTCTTTGGACAGGTGCCTCTGTTTACTTACGGACTTCCTAGGAGGATTAATGAGACAGAAGCTAGATGAAGAGTATGAGGCTAGGAGGGGATGGAGGATACAAGAGAGGGGGACCTCTCAGGCAGGAGGCACAGTCAGGCAAAGTCAGGGAGCTGGGGCTGCAGACTCTGCAGGCTGTGATGGGACACAGGGATGAAACCGGAGGCCCTGGATTCAGCAGCGAGGACTCCTAGATGCAGTGTCCCAGGCTGCATCTTTCTTGGATGTATTTATCTGACAAATGTGTGCTCCTACCATGCTCACCAGATGGAGGTGACCGTCGCCTGTTTGAGGCTTCCTGTGGGAAACTCAGAGCCAAGCAGAGGAGGGTTCAGACAAGCCATTTTGGGTGTGGTGGGGACCTTAAAAGAGATAGAGAGGGCATGAGAGGCTTCCTGGGGACAGAGGCATCGGGGCCGCTTGGCTGAGGTGTCTTAATCTATGTCTTAAGAAGGAGAGAGTCTGGAGAGTCAACAAGGACAAGGACAACAGCAAAAACTCTACTGGGCTGGGGCAGAGGAGGGGACTTCTAGAACAGGTGCCGATCTGGAGATTAACTGACGGTGTGGCAACTGGTTGTGCCGTGCACTATTATAGATTCCTTGCCGTGTGATGGGAGCTTGGATGCTGTCCCAAGAGCACTAGGGACAGCAAGGGGTTGGGGGATGCTCTCGGACTCCTTAGACCCCCAAGTCCCGAGCTAGCTGTTAGGGTCTTAGTTGTGGAAACTGAGGGATGGTGAATCATAAAGGGGTAGTGACCAGCCAAATTACACAGCAGAAGTCTGTCTGGATCCCTGCTCACCTGCCAGCCCGGACGTCAGAGATGAGACTCAGTCAGTTCCCAGTGATAACTGCCCCTCTGCTTCTCCCCCACAAACCAGGAAGAAGCCAACTGCTTGATCTGGGAGCTCTGCCAGGGATGGAGCACTGGGGATCACTAGGCTACCTGCAGGCTGCTGGAGCCCTGTGTCCTGGGCTTGGGTGGTGGTGGCCCCTGGGTACCCAGACAATATTGTATCTCTGTTCTCTCTACAGATGAGTGGCACTGACCTCGCAGATGACGATGAAGCCTCCCGGAAGAGAAAGAGCAAAAACATGTAGGTTGGGACGATCCGGATTGTCTCCTGGCATCCTTCTCTTCTACCCCAGACTTGAGAGAAGCAAGAGTTGCACCCCAGTCCCACCCACACCCCCAGACAGATACTAAGGAGCAGTGAGATATTGAAGACTCGGGATAAACCATCAGGACCTTGAGAGTTCATTTCCTCAGAGCTAGGCAGGAACTAAGTATCCCTGGCCCAGCCTAGCCTCTGAGCCAAGCAGTGATGTGGAAAAATCCTTGGCATACAAAGAGCCCAACTGACAGGTCTCTGGACTGCCTGAAAGCTAACAGTCTCATCTACGGCCAGGAGGGGGCGCTGCTGGCCTAGCTACACTATACCGTGTTCTCTGCTAGTCTTTCTGGTCAGGCCTGCTCAGGCTCCCTATGCTCCCACGTGAAGGTTTATTTCTGGTGCCAGTTAACGAGGTCTCTGGGTTGTGAGGGATAGGCGGCGCTCTCATTAGGCTTCCTCAAACGTTCAGTCTTGAGGCTCTGGAGGAGCAGAGTTCCAGGGAGAAGTCTGTGGGGCGTGCCCCACAGTAGGAACGGTTTCCCCTAGAGGGAGGGCACCTATGCCTCCAGGTTCGGTAACAAATAAGAAGGAATTGGAACTGGGGGGAAAGCGGACAAGAGTCTTCCCGGGGCGTGATGCCTTTAGTGACCCCCTTCCCTAGCACAGACCTGGGCTGGAGCCCACTGGTCTAGGAACCCGTTTTCTCCAGCTTCCATGCCCTCTCCTGTTTTATCCACAACCGCGGGCTTCTCTCAGACCGCAGCCTAAGGCAGTGAAATGCACCAATCCGCTGCACGGGGTACTCCCTTTTAGCTGCAGTTTGGGTGGGTGGGGACTCTGGAAGGAGGTATCCACACAATGCCAGAGCTGCTGCCGGTGGTACCTAGGAGAGCAGTAGGTGGTGCTGTAGGGCGGGTGTCCAGAGTTCTAGAACTGCCTCAGACCCATACTCTGTAGCTGCCTTTAAAAGTAGGCTTCATCTTTTGAATGTCTGGAGTTCACATTCCTCAAAGCTTAGACAGTTCTCTTAGCAGCTGATAGATCGGGACACAATAGCCAGTGGTCCTTGT
>JADRCD010154349.1:0-13560 GCA_019843815.1 Montemys delectorum | reverse complement strand
TACGGAACTGAAGATTGGCCAATTGTCATGATTTTGGAAGGGCATATACTGTGTCACTGAGAAAGAAGCCATTAGTACACCCCTTCCCCAGCATTTTACTATCAATTGCAAGCATTGGCAACTGCTTTGCTCCAGAACCAGCTCTTTATCATAGAATTTTCTCTATTTATGCATTCTAAAATTATTTTCAATTTTATATAAATAAAAATGCCACCATAAATTGTGAGAAAACCCCCTGTTCTTTTCCACAGTGTTACATTTCTTAGGAAATAGGGTTAAAAAGTGACTGTACCACATGTTGTTCATGTCTCATTTTGAATTTATTTTATTTGGGAAAAGGGGGAAGGGAAAAGCAATTTCAAATTTAGATGATACATGGGCAACTGAAAAGCAGAGTACTCCCTTGTATGTACAGAACAGACCATTCTTCCCAAGCCATATCAATGTTTTTATCCTTTTTCTGGGTCATAGAATAATCATGTCTGGTCCAAGTCAGAAAAATAGAGTTCCTCTGGAGGGACTTTCTGCTGGCTGCGTCTTTAGAAGTAAGTTGGTTCAGAGAAGTAACTTTGTTTTTCCATCAGCCAGTTGCTAGAGTAAAAACAGGGTTGTTTACCATGTCTAGGTCCTATAAGATTTCTTAAGAAAAGATAAAGCGTATTTCTGAAGGAACTGAGTTCATTCCAATGGGAAAGCTTGCAGCTTGGTAAGTAGGCAGTAACCCCATCGGGGAAACTGAGAGAGGGCCGCCTGGTATAAAGCATCTGTACTTAAGAGTCGGTGCATAGAAAGCTCCACACAGCATCCAAATTTCTCACAAGGAAAAAAAAAGTACCTCAGGTTGAAGCTCTTGGTACATCTGTTAATTGTGCTGGTAGGTAAAGCAGAAGTTGTCACAAGAAAAGAAAGGTGTTAGGACCACTGGAAGCTACCAACAAAGCTATAGAACAAAACTTTGCATAGATATGTGTCTCCCATCACAAAGACCACTACACAGGAATGCTAAACAAACAAACAATCCAAACGGGAAAGCACAGTTTTATATCCTTTTACATGCAGCTCACATTTATTTAGGCACAAAAAGAGAAGGTAGTACGAGGGTGACCCTAGCTGAGATTCCTACCTGAGGGGAGATAGAGACTGATAGTGGCCGCCAAGAACAGCTTCTTTTGTTATCAGAGATGAGCCAATAATACCAACAAGGCCAGCTAAAAGCTATCTTGAAATGTGGTATCCATCTTTTTCTGGCAAGTCACAAATACTAGTTAATTTGGACTCCCACTGCCTGTGGCCTCTGGGCAAAACAGAAGTGTGCCCACAATTTACAGAAGCATGGAATATAGTTTAAAATAGAAATGTACTGCCACTGTTTAAACTCCTTGATCCTGTTGTGGCACCAGCTGTTCAAACATCCTATGTGAATCAACATGTTCCCTCTTCATACACTTGTGAACATCCTAGATGGACCAATGGGCTCCAGCTTCATACACTTGTGCTACTCTTGCATTAATACCTGATTTATGCTTCATATATATATATATATATATATATATATATATATATATATATATTTCCTTAGATCTAGGCAATAGATTAAATAATCAAGGCTAAAACGATCTTACAGTTTTCCAGCTTCTATTGTAAGAGCTATGAGAACCAATCGAAAGTCTGAGCTCAAATCTCTCTGGTCTCACAGTACTGCTGTGTTATCGAGACTCCCGTTGAGATTCGGTGTTATGACCATTCTAACACAGGTTAACAAACATCGATTTCTGTGTTCTAATAACCATGATGATATCTACAAGAAATAAATGTTTGTTTATTTTTCTTTGCCATGGTCCCAGGTGGCATGCCTCACCCCAGTACTTTCTCTCAAATCCTTTGCAATGGAGAGCAGGTCCATAGCATGAATGAAAGTGATTTATTAGAAAGCAAAATTTCAAAGTAGAGACTCTAGTTAGGGCAAGCCAACAGTGCCACTTTCCTAAGTGACAGGAACAACCAACTTAAAGATCGTACAGATTCTAATACATCTTACATTTTTTCCTTCAACCCAATAAGAGACAAGCCTCTCTTTTCAGTTGCTGACTTTCTCATTGCAGTAAGAAATGTACATTAGAAATGAAGTTGTGATCTTATTTTAAAAATTCACCAGTGGCATACATACCACTGAGGCACATATTTCCCTCCTCCATTCTGTCCCATACTCTGCATGTCATCTATATGTGCTCCTAACTTTGAGTCAGAGTCTGTGTTCGGTGGATAGAGTTGCTGTTTTTCAAAGATGTTGTTGTCAAGGCCTATGACTGTATATACATCATCTTCAACCAGCAGAATAAATACCACCATTCTCACTATCTGAACTAAGAAAATCCCACAGAACATAGACAGATGGCACTGTCACCAACCCACCCCTTAGCTAAGTCTCTTATTTGTCTATCCAATTCTAAAAGACTCCAAGGAATCCTATTCCTTGTTCTGCCTAGTAATATCTGATGTCTCCTGACTGGCCACCCACTGCAGTCTGGGTCCATCTCACAGAGCTGGGAAAGCTAGAAAAGCAGAGTCCAGAAACAAGTTGCAGAATCTGGGCTGCAGGAAACCTGAGGGGGATGTTCTGTGGCTGCTGAGTCACTGCAGTGTCTCCTTAATCATCTATCTCCTTTCTCCTCACTCTATCCATGCCTCTGATAACATCCAAGGCCTAGAAAATGGAGTAGGCAGATTTTTTCAAAGGCAGCTAAACAGTCCCTTGTCCTTTAGGATCCTCAAGGAGAAATAGCTACTGGAATTTTATTAAAGCCCATCTTTATGGCAATTTATACCAGGGGCCATAAAAATGTATCATTTTCTTCAATCCAGAAATTCTACTCCTGGGAATGTGTCCTAGAGAAATAAATCAACAGAAAACAAATAAGTGCACAATGGTGTTTTTTGTGGCTTTGTCCAAGGAAGCAAAGAATCCTAAGTGTATTACAAAGAATGTTTAAATAAATTATTTGGAATAATGCAGTGGAATTTTACAGAGCCATAAAATTATAAGTATACTCTCTTTTCCTGTATTCAGTGGAAATTAATAAAAATGTGGTCTCTTCATTGCAGTTACAACCATAAAATGTCTATGTAGACAAACAGAGGCATGGATATACAAAAATAATCATTAGGACTGTAGGGTTACCGGTGTCTCCTCTGTGTTGAAACTCACGTAAGGTATCATTAGATCAACAGCAATGCTATAGGAACTGGTCTCCTTAAGAGAAAGAAAGTTAGCAGAACTTAGCCACGCATTTCCTAAAGCAGCTCACACTTCCCACATTTCAGAATTCCATGATAATCAAAGATCTATCCATTGTGAATGTGAAATCTAATGGGCTCTGATCATTTCTCCTCCTTCATCTTCTGGACTTAGAAAAGACTACAGGGACCTTTCACGGTATACTTCTGTAATTTCTGTTTTTGTCAAAAGCTGAATGCTTATTTTCCCTTCACACGTGAAAATGTCTCTGAAATTGAGCAGCATTTTCTAACTAATGGCATCACAGAGAGAGCACTGTCACGTGTGTAGCAGGCATGATGAGGTTGTAGCATTTGGACAAATAAAAACCGAGTCATAGATCTTCCTGTGGTTGTCGCTCGACCCTATTTATTTGCAGTATTGGATCAATGAAGGATGGACTCCATCACTGCCTCTTAAAGACTACACTGCCACTCGGTGCTAAAGAATGATTATAAATGCAATATATCATAGATGCTATACAACACAATACAAACAGTAATGGGAGAAAATGTTCTGCCAGGGACAGATGTCTACAGTTCCATGTCCTTTCCTAAAATCAACCAATTCATCTCACTTATATTTCCTTGGGTTATAGGAGCCCAAAGATAGCAAAGGATGAGAGAAAACCAGTGTGAAATGGTATCTTGATAATTATAAGATAAAAAAATAAAGATCATGGTTTAACTGGTGAGAATTTTTAATGTTATATAAAATTACACCACCACCTATAAACCAATGTCAGCTGTAAACTTAATAGAAAAATTGGCAGTGCTGTCCAGTGACCTGACTCTCCCCTAAACTGCTTTTCCTTTCTTCCACTTGACAAGTGTGACTTATATAGTTTGCTGTACTTCTATGCCAGAGATATTAGGAGTAAATTATGGTGTGTTCAGATCAAGGAAAGAGTAGAGAATGTTCTCTGCTTTGTCCATCACAGAGTTCAGCATTGTTAATTGTTCACCAGAATTCAGAGCAGACACCTGAGGATAAACAGCTGTGGGTATGAATGAAGACCCCAGTGGCTGATACTGACTGAGACCCTAGCAAGAAGACACTGAGAATGGAAGGTGTGACGAAATGAAGATCAGAAGCACTTTCCAACTTATACTCACATCATGTGCCCACATTTAGACATACTTTATTTTTATGTAAATGTTACCGGTGTGAATTAGGAGATATCCATAGGCCAATCCCCAGAGCTTGCAGGCATGTGGTATTGTTGCTTAACTAACTCTTAGAGTCAATAGCCTTATATCTGCCTCCCCAGCAACGTATTCCTAGAGTAGATTTACAGTGGATGAGCCTGCATTTACAACAGGAGATGAATTCAAGCTCACACTGAGGTAAAGCTGATGTCCACAGCATAGCCTCACGTTTGTACATATTCTTGGTTTTGTATGTTGTCAGGACAGTTTCACATTGAAAGCATTGCTGCCAGGCTGGAGAGGTGGCTTAGCAGTTAAGAGCACTGACTGCTCTTCCCAGAGGTCCTGAGTTCAAATCCCAGCCACCACATGGTGGCTCACAACCATCCGTAATGAGATCTAACGCCCTCTTCTGGAGTGTCTGAAGACACCTATAGTGTACTTACATATAATAAATAAATCTTTAAAGAAAAAGGAGAAGAAAGCATTGCTGCCCCGGGTATTTCAGTTCGCTTTGATCTGAAGCACTCTCTGCTAACAGCTTAGTATTTCAAAGACAAGTCCTATTACATTGTTCACAGTGTGACTTCGATGCTGGTGTCGTGAAGACATTGTCCTCTTGTTGACCATCAACCTGATAACCACACTGAAGAGACAAAGAATGAGGCTGAAGGCCCTCTGTGTCTTCGTCCAGCATGTGCTTGCTAACAACTGTACTGGGAGGGACTCAGGGTACTCAGCCTTCATGAGACTGTACTCTGGAACCTGATTCTATTGAACTGTCCCAAAGATGACTGCAAAAGGTAGAGATGTTTCAGGTGCCCTCATTCTAGCTCAGGCCCATGCCCATGCAAAGGCCATTTGTGAACAGAATGGATAAACAAGAGGCATGCTTTAGCCTATGGCCTAATACTCCCTTGCCTATCCACAAGTTTCTGAAGCCTGAGAGTCATACTGAGCTCGGAGCCCCATGTCACCATTCCTTAAATGCAGACTCTTTCTCTCCTCCCCATCACCTTCCCTCTTCTTAACCTAGTCTTCCTGGAGCAGGTTCAGCTGCACAGGGGGTTATGCTTAAAGTGGGGCTCTGCTCACACACAAGCAAAGCAGGTGCTCACTTAGCCTGGAATTGACCATGGTGGGCCTTTATCATACAGGTAAACACACTCTGCAAAAGTAGTACACCCATGCATAACAAAGAGCTTGCCTGCATACCTGCTGACCCTCTCTACCTTAACCTTGATTATTCTTGTCACTGCATGGTAATTCGTGTGGTTGTTGTTTTCCTCCCATAGGTAGAATATACAGTAGAGAAGAGCAAGATTGGTATCTATGGTGTTAACTACTATGACCCAGGTTCTACCCATCAGATAACAACGACACCAAATGAAGAGAATCACTGTTACACCTTTCAAGGCTTTTGTGCTTGGAAAGCAGCTTAGCTGGATATTGTAGGTGCTCAAATTAGTGGTAACAACTGATCTGTCCACATTACAATCATGGAAAAGATAAAGGATTCATCTTCATTTTTCTCTAACCTCTAACATTTCTAAATCTATCTTTATTTCTATCAACTGCCAGTGGTAAAAATTAATAACACATGTTGGGTTTGATTAAATATCAAATAGTCAAATATTTAATTCTTACAATCACCCAAGGAGGTATAACATTAGAAAACTGTCTCATTGTTTCACACTCAAATTAACAGGGCAGAACTTGGCAGGATGGGTCTTGAAGTCATAACTTCTTTACCGTATAATTTCTTTGAACTTTAATGCTTAGAATCTCCATGTTGCTTCTTCATCTCCTTGTTCTTAATTCTAGCTAGGGGAAAAAAAAAACCAACCTCTCCTTTACAATTTTTCACAGGACATGCCATATGGTATTTTCCAGTTTTTAGCTTTTGTTTCTGTTGTTGTTGTTGTTGTTGTTGTTGTTGTTGTTGTTGTTTTATGGTATTCATTTGTTTTATTTCTCACTCATATATTGCATCCCAGCTGTGGTTTCCCTTCTCCCCTTCCCCCTCAATCCCCCCATCATCACCTCCTCTCTCCCACAAACTTCCTCCTCTTCCTCTTCCTCTTCCTCTTCCTCTTCCTCTTCCTCCTCCTCCTCCTCATTTTCCTTCAGAAAAGAGCAGACCTCCCAGGGGTATCAACCAAACAAATTGCAATAAGACTAGGCATGTACTGTCACATCAAAGCTGTTCAAGGCAACCCAGTATGAGGAAAGGGTCCCAAAAGCAGACAAAAGAGTTAGAGACAGCCCCAACTCACATCGTTATGGACCCCAAAGAATACCAAGCTATACAACATGACCTAGGTCCTCTGCAGGTCAAACTTACATAGGCTTCTTGAGTGTTGGTTCAGTCTTAATGAGGCACTGTAAGCCCTGCTAAATCGATTCTGTAGGCCTTGTTCTTGTGCTAGCCTTGACCCCTCTAGCTACTACAATACTTCCTCCCCTTCTTCAGTGGGATTTTCCAAGCTCCACCTAATTTTTGGCTGTGGGTCTTTACATCTGCTCCTATCAGCTGCTAAATGAAGCTTCTCTGATTATTATTATGCTAGGCTCTCATCTATGAATATAGCAGAGTATGATTAGGAATCATTTCACTGACTTTCTTTTTACTAGTTATGTTTGGTTCTATCCTAGGTCTCTGGGCTATCCAATCTTTGGTTTCTGGCCATCCAGGCAGTGTCAAGGGTGGACTCCATGTTATGGTGTGCTTCTCAAGTTGGACCAGACATTGATTGGCCACTCTCACAAGTTCTGTGCCACCTTTACCCCAGCATATCTTTCCGGCAGGACAAATTGTAGGTCGAAGGTTTTACGGCTGGATTGGTGTCCCAGTCCCTCTACTGGAAGCCTTGCCTAGTTACAGAAGGTGACCAGTTCAGGCTCTGTATCCCCCATTACTAGGACTCTACTATAGTTCACCCTCATAGATTCTAAGGAGTTTCTATTGTTCTAGGTTTGTACCTTGTCCCATAAATGCTCCCCAATTCAGTTGTTTCTCCCATTACTCTCTCCTTCCCTTCCCCCAACCCACACCTGATTCCTCCTTTTCCCATCCCCCTAGTCCACCTGAGAAATCTGTTCTATTTCCCCTTCCCAGGGAGATTCATGCACGCCCTCTTGACCCCTCCTTGTTTCTCATCCTCTCCGGGTGTGTGGATTGTAACATATTAATCCTTTACTTTACAACTAATATCTATTTATAAATGAGTACATACCACATTTGTCTTTCTAGGTCTGGGTTACCTCACTCAGAATGTTTTCTTTTTCCCTAGTTCCACCCATTTGCCTAAAGTTTTCATGCTGTCATTTCTTAACAACTGAGTAAAGCTCCATTGTGTATGCATAGTATTTTCAACATGTTCATCTTTTAGCTTCAGCTTTCTCCTCTCATTTTAATATACATAATAGAATTGTCTTTTGGGGGGACTGGGTGGTATGGTGCGTGTGTACTGTGTGTAGATGTTTATGAGAGCCAAACCACAACCTCAGATGTCATTTGTCAAGTGCCATCCTTTGAGACCAAGTCTCTTGCTGGGATGAAACTAAGCTGGCTGACTAATGAGCCCCAAGAATCGATCTTTCCCTCCTCCAGGGCCTGGATTTCAAGCACATGCCATTGCACCATGTTTTTCTTTTTAACCTGGGTTCTCAAGATTGATCTTGGCTTTACAAACTGAGCTATCTCCCCAGCCCATTATTTTTTGACAGCAGTGAGGAGAGTATGCTGGAGGAAAAGAAAACATTAAGGTTCTGGGCAGAAACAGGGACTGTTTTAATAGGAAGCAGGACTGCTCTGGAGCTGGGACATGGACATCCAAGAGAATTTAGTTTGGAGTCATGATCACACACAGAGATGAGCAGATAGTTCAGCCACGTAGCTGTCTGCAGCAACCTGTCCCTTCAGTGTGGCCCTAGTCAATAGCAGATGCCATCTGTCTGTCTTCATTTGGAAAACATCTTTCCACTCTCATGGTCATAGCCCTCTGTGCTTACAACTCAGCCACTTCTTCCATTTTAAAGTCACCTTTGCAATCACATATTGTACCTCACCCTACTGTTTAAAAGGAATAGGCAGAAAGATCACAAATTCAAGGCCAGCCTGGGCTACACGATGAGACTCCAAAACAATTGAACAGATAAAGGTCACCTTGCACACAGATTCAAGTACACTTTCAAGATGATGGTCACAGCAGGATCAAATGTACCCTTGAGTCTTTACTCTATAATTGAGGTTAATCAAAAGATGATAATTTTTTGTACTGAATTATTAGAATTTGTTTAAGGCTTTCTCTGAATGTCATCTCCCTTAAGAGCTTTAGAAAGATAACTCAGTGACTCCTGAGTGCTTTTTTTCCAGGAGCAAAATTCTGATCAAAAGCTCTCTTAGTAGTGAACATAGGCATTTATTTCATCGCGGTTGCTGATCAGGACAGAATGCTAGTGTAGACATTTGTACCTTGTCTTGGCCACTGGGAACACAAGCACTAGGTTTCTCCTCAAGGTCCATTACACGGACAACTTCTAGCTTCAGTTTTTCTAATAACGTAGTAAATTAGGAAATGTCACAGTCTCTTGATATTTACATCAGCATTTCCATACCCTGGTAATTCTGTTCTTAAATAAAACTACTTAAGCATTTGCCATGTGTTGATGTCATGACGCAGCATATAAACTTGGAAACGCCATTTACCTCATGGTGTTTAACCTGTTCCCTCCAGTGGAAAATAATGGGCTTTATTTCCTGCAGAAAATGGCAGACAGAGCTGAGAAATACAACTAAGAGTCACTTAGCAAATGAGAAGTTGCTGCTCTGTAAACATACATGAAGCAATGCGCCTTGTCTGTGCCAAATATAGAACATTGTTCCGTTGGTACATGGCCTTTGTTTCTCAAAATAAGACTGTGCTGTTTATCACACTTAGAGGATGACATCACTCCTTGGCACTGCACATTTAAACTTAGCAGCGGAAAAAGAGGGAGGACATGGAGAGAGGGGCAGAGGGAGAAAGACAGAGGGAGGAAGGCAGGAATGGAAGGAGAAATGGAGAGGGGTCTGGGGGAGAACTCCCCAAGCGAAGGGATACTCTGAGCTTCCAGGATTTGTACCCTATAGTTGCCCAGTAGACCCACTTCATGTCATAGTACATAATTTTGTAAAAGTCTGGGGGCAATGACGTCGATTTTTTCTCTTTTTACTCTGACTTCCTTTTTTTTTTTTTTCACAATCTGCTCCCATGCAGAGTAACAGTGAACAGTGAACAGTAACATGAATAATCTTAGTCTTTAACTCAGAAATGGAATTATGTGTACACTGAGATGGGACTTAATAGGCTATGGTTATGCAACTTCCAGTGTTTTCTGCTAGGTTAGGACCTGCCATTACGGCCTACAAATGGTTTCCAGAAATCCCTCCACAGTCCACTATTCCAGCTTCCCAAGCATCAACATCCTCTAAGCTGCATAGCCAAAAGGTACACCATGACATCCAGAGGTTATTGGATTCTCGGGCAGCAGAATTATGTGGTCTAGGAACCAGAAACAAGGGACAAAGCACAGGAAGCTAAAGCTAACTCCTATTCTTCAGTGGGATTCTGTTTACATGCAAGCATGCTCAAACTGAAACTTGCTTATCTCAGGGGTGTACTTAACTACGCAAATGCATCCCTATCCCACACCCATTCATGAGAATCCTTGTGGAATTTATCACAAATCACAAGCCATCGTCGTCCCATGGCTCTTGTATCCTGAAATATTAGAGTATATTTTAGAATACTTGTTAGAGATTGCCCAAATAAAGCCTAGTGGTTATAGATAGAGTAACTCACAATGCTGTGTGGGCGCAGTAAAATATAAGGAAGAGAGGAGTGTAAACAGCCATTAACAAGTAACTGGGATAAGATTAATTTGACTACAAATGCTTTCAGCTGAATAAAACATGGCTGCAATTTAAAATGCATAGCACTGTTCTTGCTTATGCTTTAATCTCAGGTTCATTTTATACTTCGCAGAATTAATGTTAGTTCAACACTGAAATGTGGTAATGGGAAAAATACAAAATGTAAATAGGAAAATAATATTGACAGAGCTGGGCATGGCGGAGCATCTCTTCAATGTGAGCACTTGGAAAGCAGAGTAGATAGGTTTTGATATATTTGAAGCCAGAAGACTCCTCTTAGTGAGTTTAAGGTGAGGTGGGGCTACGTAGTAGAACCATGTATCAAAAACAAACAAAAAAGAAACAGAATACTTGAATTTTCGTAACACTAAAATTCTTTTTGTGTTATCTTATTTTTTTAATTATTATTGATATATATGTATATGTATATATGTGACATGCTGAGTTTATTTATTGATGTTCATATGGATATGTAATTAGGAGTGGCCATTTGGGGTTGGGTAACAAATAAGAAGACTCTTCCCTGGAAAACTGGACTCTTCTTCTCTCAGAAACAGGAAAAACTAGTGCAGCCAGTTCCCTAAGCCAGTATGATCCCTAACTGATTGTGAATGTTCATCCTTATACCTACAGAAAACTGTGGTTCTCAAATCCCATCAATGAATGCTATTTTAACAGCAGACAAAGACCATTACGGGAAACCCTAACTGGTCAAAATGTACAGAACAAACTGGTGGTGGAGTGCCCAGATCCAGTAGGTACATCTACAACAGAACCCCCACATCTTTGGCTCGGGAAACGTCATGGATGGTGGTCAGAAAGATTATAAGGACTTGAGCCCCATGAAATCTCAATATGTTCCCAAAGAAGACTTGAAAAAAATGACATCACCAAAGTCTTATATTACAGTGGAAGCTGAAGCTTGAACATAAGTATCATTGATTTGAACAAAAGATTTTATACTGACACTCTCCCAAATAATAAATTTAAAATTCAAAGTACAGAAGTCTAGCAAAGAAAAATGTCAATGTCCAAAATAAGTAGAAGTTTGCTGTGTTTAATTAGAAGCTTCGCTGTTTGAGTGCTTGGCTGAGATTTTTTTGTTGTTGTTATCTCTTTGGTTTGGTTTGGTTTGGTTTGGTTTGGTTTGGTTTGGTTTGGTTTGGTTTGGTTTGATATGGTTTGGTTTGAGGTACTGATCATTGCACCAAGCAATTCAAAATTGCTTGAATAGCACTCTACCACTGAGGTACCTTTCTAGATCCCATCAGTCTTTAGGAGTATTATCAAATCAAACATTATTTCAGAAGAAATGCTGCCCAAGAACACTTAATAGATAAGGAATCTATCAACCTGCACCAGAGAAAGTTCTGTTTGCAGTAGATGATTATCAACACAGAGACTCACTACTGGACCAGGGGCATAGAGTAAAAGACTACAGAATATACTAATTGACATTCTAGTCAATATAATACTTGAAGTTCTAGCTACAGCAATAACACAAATACATGGGAGCAAGGGAATTGGAAAGAAAAAGGTCAAAGTATCATTATTTCCAGATGATATGAGAGTATAATAAGCAACCCAAAAAATTCTACCAGGGAACTCCCACAGCTGATAAACACATTCAGTGAGGTAGTTGGTTAGAAGATTAATGAAAAAAAATCAATGCCCCTCTTATATACAAAAGAAAACCAGGCTGAAAAAGAAATCAGGGAAATAACTCCCTTTGTAATAGCTGTAATATAAAATATCTTGGGATAACTCTAAAAAGTGAAAAACCAGTATGACAAGAACATCAAGTCTCTGAAGAAAGAAATTGAAGAAGTTATCAGAAGAGAGAAAGATCTCCCACACTTATGGATTGGCTGGACTAACAGAGTAAAAATGGCCATCTTACCAAAAGCAATCTACAGATTCAACATAGTCCCCATCAAAATTCCAACACAATTCTTCACAGACCTTGAAAGAACAATACTTAACTTCATGAAGGAAAAAAAGCCAGGATGACTAAAATAATCATACTTCCAGAAGTATCACCATCACTGACTTCAAGCTGTGCTATAGATCAACAGTAATGAAACTTGCATGGTACTGATTGTAAGAACAGACAGATTGATGAATGGAATTGAATAGAAGATCCAGATGTCAATCCAAACACTTATGGACACCTGGTATTTGATAAATAAACCAGAATTATACAAAGGAAAATATCTTCAACAAATGGTGATAGTCTAACTGTATGTCAGCATGTAGAAAAATGAAAGTAGATCTCAATCTCAACATAAAACACATCCACTAAATCTGATAGAAAAGCAAGTGGAGTGTAGGTTTGAATACATTGGCCTAAGAGACAACTTCTGAACAGAAACCAATAGCACAGGCACTAAGATCAAGGATTAATAATGGGACCTCATGAAATTGAAGTTTCTGTAAGACAAAGGATATTGTCAATAGGACAAAATGGTTCACTGTATAATAGAAAAAGATCTTTACCAATCCAACGTCTGACCAAGTGATAATTTACAAAATATATAAGTAACTCAAGAAACTGGACATTGACAAAGCAAATATCCCATTTTAAAATGGGGTACAGATCTAAACACAGATTCTCAACAAAGGAATCTCAAATGGCCAAGAAACACCTAAAGGAGTAGTCAACATCCTTAGCTAAGTTAATGCAAATTAAATAACTCTGAGATTCCATCTTGCACCTGTCAGAATGGCTAAGATCAAAAACTCAAGTGGCAGCAGATGCTGATAAGAATGGGAAGCAAGGTAAACACTCCTCCATCGCTGGTGTGAGTGTAAATTTGTACAGATACTTTGAAAATAAATATGGTGGCCTCTTAGGAAATTAAAAATTGATCTACCTCAAGACCCATCTAGACCATTCCTGGGCATATAGGCAAAGAATGCTCCATACTACCTCAACTTTGTTCATGGCAGCTTTGTTCATAACAGTCAGAAGCTGGAAACAACCTAAATGCCCTTCAACCAAAGAGTTTGGGGGTGGGGGAGAGGAAATGTAGCACAGTTACACCATGAAGTATTGCTCTGTTATTTAAAAAAAAAAAAAAAAACTCATTAAATTTTCAGGCTTGTGGATGAAACTAGGAATAATAACTCTGAGTGAGGTAACTCAGACCTAGAAAGACAAATATGGTAATATACTCACTTATAAATGGATATTAAATATAAAGTAAAGGTCAATCATGCTA
>JADRCD010154348.1:0-10784 GCA_019843815.1 Montemys delectorum | reverse complement strand
TCCCTCCCTCCCTCCCTCCCTCCCTCCCTCCCTCCCTCCCTGTCTCTCCCCCCCCACTCTGTGGTCCAGCCAGCACTGGGTTGAGCAGTACAGCCTGTCACTACAAATCCTTGGTACTCACGGCAGAACACTCCTGTCCACGGACCTGTCCCCTCAGAGCTGCCATCCCCGTGGGCCACATGGGACCTCAGTACACACTCAGCATCGTAAAGCAACGGGCAGGGTCTCGCTGGGTCCTCTTCTCAGGTGCTTTATAAGGCTGTGGCCCCCATGTCAGTCAGGGATGAGGGCTGTCACAGAGTAGGCAGCTTCTACCTGCTTCCTCCTTGAGCGGCCACACTCTGTTCCTCAAGGGTGGACTCGGTGTGCTGGAAGCCACACAATGTTCTGCTCTGCGGGTCTCTCTGGCCACTTGTTTCCTCGAAGTGGGCAGGTTACGAAGGCCGGAGAGAGCATCTGCTAACAGCCCTCCACCTGGGGGAAGGGTTCTGGAGCGCCAGGAGAAGTCCCCTTCCACCCAGAGGGACATTTAGGGTACACATATCATCCAGTGATGACACATGTAGACTTCTGGGAGGCGTGGGATGACAAGACCACAGTGACCCTGACTGCCTGGTGCAGGGGATTGCTTGCATCTGGCCTGTGGCAAGCCTCTATTTGATCCCTGGACATCATAGACAACTATAGGGCTGTGGGATGGGGGCTGGGAGGAAACCTTGGCTTCTGGAATACTTCAAGTAGTGAGTTTATTTCTTGTTTGGGGTTCCCTGCATCATCATCATCATCATCATCATCATCATCATCATCATCATCATCATCACCACCATCATCATCATCCTGACTGAATGCTCCTAGCTTGGTTTGGGGGGTTCTGTGGTGGCATAGATTCATGTCTTTGTGGGAACTGGTAACAAATCCACCCTGCTTCTCTGTGGAATACAGTCTATTGTTTCAGCCTGCTTTTGTTTTGCTTTGTTTTGTTTTGCTTGTCAAGACAGGGGTGCTCTGTGTAGCTCTGACCATCCTGGACCTCACTGTGTAGACCAGGCTGGCCTTGAACTCACAAAGATCTGCCTGTCTCCGAAGCCTGAGCACTGGGGGATCAAAGACATGTGCCATCCCCGCCCGCAGTCTGCTTTTCTGTTCTTATGGTGTGAGGTGCAGTTGTCAGGGGACTGGTCAAACAGAGCACAGTGGGCAAAAGCAACCTGAGGAGGGACGGACTTCTCACAAACTCTGACCACAGCCCATCAACCTGAGAAGGGACGGACTTCTCACAAATTCTGACCACAGCCCATCACTGAGGAAAATTAGGGCAGGAACTTAGACAAGGCAGAGACCTGGAGGCAAGAGCTGAAAGCAGAGACCATGGAGGAGTGCTGCTTACTGGCTTGCTCCCATGGCTTGCTCAGTTTGTTTTCTGTCCTCTCCCTCTCCCTTCCCCTCTTCCTCCCCTCCTCCTCTTCCTCCTTCTCTCCCTCCTCCTCTTCTTCTGTTTGTTTTGTTTTTTCAAGACAGGGTTTCTCTGTGTAGCCCTGGCTGCCCTAGAAATCATAGAGATCCACCTGCCTCTGCCTCTTGAGTGCTGGGATTAAAGGTGTAAGTCACCACTTCCCGGTAGATTTACTTCTTTTTTCTTTTTTCTTTTGTTTTTCGAGACAGGGTTTCTCTGTGTAGCCCTGGCTGTCCTGGAACTCACTCTGTAGACCAGGCTGGCCTCGAACTGAGAAATCCACCTGCCTCTGCCTCTGCCTCCCAAGTGCTGGGATTAAAGGTGTGTGCCACCACTGCTCAGTTCATGTAACTCTTATAAAGAAAAGCATTTAATTGGGGATAGCTTACAGTTTCAGAAGTTTAGTCCCTGATCATCGTGGCAGGGAACATGGAGGTACCCAGGCAGACATGGTGCTGGAGAAGGAGCTGCGGGCTCTACAGCTGGATCTGCTGGAGATAGAGAGAGAGACACTGGGTCTGGCTTGGGCTTTTGAAACCTCAAAGCCCACCCCCAGTGACACACTTCCTCCAACAAGGCCACACCTCCTAATCCTTCCAAGTAGCGTCACTCCCTGACACCTAAGCATTCAAATATATGAGCCTATGGGGCCATTCTTATTTCAACCACCACAGGCGTGGGGCAGCATTGCTGGCTGCTTCCCATTAGATCCAGTTAGCAGGCTTTGACCCCAGTTCTCACAGCCAGTGATGTCCCCTACATTGCTGAATGTTTGTGGGCTGTGACACAGAGGCCAGCATCTCCGCCTAACAGTAGAGTCTGGCTAGGCTGCTGGGTCTCATTCTGTTCTCCCCCTCCCCCTCCCTTCATCCCCCTCCCCCTGCTGTCATCCCCTCCCCCTCCCTTCATCCCCCTCCCCCTGCTGTCATCCCCCTCCCCTGCTGCCATCCCCTCCCCCTCCCTTCATTCTGCCACTTCTCCTCATGGCTGTTGTGTCAGGTCCTTTCCTCCAGGCTGCAACCAAAGACCGAAGAAGCAACTGAAGGGAGGAAGGGTTTATCGTGGCTCGCGGCTTGAGGGATACGGTCCATAAGAGCACTGACTGCTCTTCCAGAGGTCATGAGTTCAATCCCCAGCTACCACACGGTGGCTCACAACCATCCTCATAGGCTTGGATATTTGAATGCTCAGTCACTGGGGAATGGAACTGTCTGGGAAGGATTATGAGGTGTGGCCTTGTTAGAAGAGGTGTGTCACGGTGGACTATCAGAAGCCCATTCCAGATCCCTCACCCTGCCTAGAGATCAGGATAGAGGATCTCAGCTACTGTTCCAGTGCCATGTCTGCCTTCCTCCTGCCTGCCTGCCTGACTCCACACTGTGGTGATAACAGACTCACCCTCTGAAGCTGTAAGGAAGCTCCCAATTCAATGCTTTATTTTGTAAGTTGAGTTGGTCATGGTGTCCTTTCACAGCAATAGAACGGTGACTAAGACAAGCAACTCTGATGACCTGGGTTGATTCTTGAGACCCAGGTGGTAGAGGTGAGAACTGACTCCCATAAGTTGTTCTCTGAACTTCACATGTATGCACGTGAAGGCATGCACTCAAATGTGTGTATATGTACACACATAAAATAAATAAAAATGTAAAAAGAAATTTCTCTGTAACACACCTTAGTCAACAACAAGAAGGAAGCCCGCAGGAAGCCTTCAGGCTAGTTGCTGGGCTCTTTGCTCTGCCACTTTGAGTGACAGGTCTTGGTTTCTCTTTTGTAGTCTCTGAACACTTATGGGGTTCCACGGGGCTTAGATTCCAGCTTGATCTCTGTGGTCCATAGGCAGATGCACCCCAGTTTTGCCAGTCCTGCCCACTGGCTGACATTTCTGGAGCCCTGTGTCTCTACAGGGGCCTCCCAGCACATTTGGTTTTAATTCCCTGAACTCTTAAGTGCATTTTGCTGTCCTGATATCCTGATGAGATAAAAATCACACACATGTGAACTGAAAGCTGAGTGAGCCTGGGAAAGCCAGAGGCACACACACACACACACACACACACACACACACAGACAGAGACAGAGACAGACAGACAGACAGACAGACAGACAGACAGACAGACAGACAGAGGGAGGGAGCACACCCGAAAGGGACTGTTGGAACCCCCCCCCCCCCGCAATTCTCTCAGAATGTAGAGGTCACCTTCAGCAAATGGGAGGGAGCTGGGGGTTGTATGCCTGACAAAGCCCTTTTCCTGAACCCTTAGAAGGGAGAGAATGGCAAGGGGCCACCCAGATTGGGGAGTACAAGAAGGGGTGATTCTTCTGAACCCAAGATGTAGGAAAGGGGTCCAAAGGCTGTGTTTTCAGAGAACCAGGGGAAGGAATTCACTCACAGACACATAGATACACATACATACACACACACACACACACACACACACACACAAGCACATACACAGACACACAAACAGACACATATACAGGTACATACAAGCACAGACAGACACACAAGACAGACAGACACACCCACACAAGCACATTCACAGACACACAGACACAAACACACCACACAGACTACTCCAAGCCCTTATGTCAAGGCACAGAGAATGCCACCAGATACCTAGGGTCTACAAATAAAGTCAGTCTTTTGCATTTTTGAGTGAAGTCCACTTTTTTAAATGTCAAGACACCACCAGGGACCAGCTCAGTGCACAGGCTGGCCTGTAGGGGCTCTGAGCTGCAGCCTCTCAGCTCCACACAGCAGTTTTCAATTACTCAAATTTACACCTCACTCAGGGATATGTACGTTTATGTTTGTTTCTCTCTCTCTCTCTCTCTCTCTCTCTCTCTCTCTCTCTCTCTCTCTCTCTGTGTGTGTGTGTGTGTGTGTTTGTGTGCACACATACAGACACATATAGTAACCAAAGTTGCTCTTTACCTTCTGTTATGATAGAGGCCTCTCCCTGAATCTGGAGCCAAGAGGTTCAGCTAAACTGGCTAGTGAGCAAACTCTGTAATCAAACCCTGACTTCAACATGTCAAAAGGGAAATGTGGACCCAGGAAAGGGGTGTGGCAGAGACCAGGGATCTCCAGAAGTGTTGAAAGAGGCTGTATCCAGACTCGTCCCTGGAATCTTTGGAGAGCTCAGCTCAGTTTTGGAGGCCTAAACCAGGATGGACTGCTCTCAAGAACTGTTAGAGGACAGAACCCTGGTCTACGGCTATAGCACCCTGAGTGCAGCGATCCATCTGATCTAGGAGGCTAAGCAGGGTTAGGCCAGCTTGGTACGAGGATGGGAAAGTGGGGTTCTGTTGCTTGAGTCTCCTGTGGTTTGAGTCACCTGTTCAGTTTGGGGAGCAGAAGGGAGATTCTTACCTGGCTCTTGGAGGCTTAGACAGACACCTGGGCCTAAAACGAGGGCAGATGGGTTGGGAGAAGGCCCGTTGGCTGAGTGGGCTGGCAGAAGACACTGGCCTCCCCATCCCTGGCAACACTGATAGTGTCTACAAGGTGCAGAAGGAATCTGAGGTGGGAGACTCCAGGTCCTGGGATGTGAGGCCCCCACACTGCTCTCTCTGGGCTCTGCTGGGATTCACAGAGCTGGTTGGGTTTACACCCTCTAAGGAACATCGATTATGTTTCTAGACATCCTGGTTGTCACAATTAGAGAGCAAAGACAGAAGTGGCTGACCATCCAAATGGGCCCAGGACAGTCCAACCATGAAAAATGGTCTGTCCTTATGAGTAGCTGAGCCGTCCTGCCACAGAAGCCTCACAGGAGGAACCCCATCATTCTTCCGTCCTACCTGGCAACCTGAGCTGCAGTTCCCCATCCCCAAGCCTTAGCCTCTCTGGTCATTTTGGGCAGAACTGTGCCAAACCCCCAGAAAGACCAGAAGTCTCAGACCGGTGAATGGCACTGGACGGAAGGTCACCACTCTTCTGACACAGGTCCCAGGCCAGTCTCTGTCTCCGTACGAAGCATGTGGTGGGATTTCCATAAAGGAGTTCTGGGATGTTCCTGGGCCCCTCAGCCCATCCCCACCCTTCCCCATGGCTGTACTCTGGCATTTATTCCTGTGGTTTTTCTATCAACTCCAGCTCTTGTGTGCGCCCCGCCCCCCAAGCCTACACATGCTGGGTGTTCATCCAGCACTGGCTGAATACATGATTCATCTCTCCCTGCTGTCGCTGTGGATGATCCAGAAATGATGGAGGGTTGAACGGGCAGAGAACCAGCAGTCCTCCTGAGGCACCTCCTCACACCCCAACCTTGAGACACAATAAGAATACCGATGGGCAGTTCCATGAACTTGTGCATCTGGGCACCGTGGACTCATGGAGGGACATTCAGGAAGGGAGCCGCTGGCAGCCATGGGAAGCAGAGGCTGAGCGTACAGGCAAACGCAGATGGCTGAGCGTACAGGCAAACGCAGATGCCTGAGCAGGGGAAGGAGTCCTTGTCGGGCATGCATAATCCATTAGGGTGAAGGGAATGCAGCTAGCAACAGAGCCACAGGAGCCCAAGCTCAGAGAAGGTCAGTGGGAGAGCATTACGGGGAGGGGCTAATCCCATCCTGGGTTCCTGTGTGAGGAAAGGTTAGACAAACACTCTCTGGGAAAGGGGCCCTTTCACTGAGGGGCAGCTCAAAGAAACGCTCTTTTCTTCTGTCCTTGCCCCAGTGACTCCAGAAAATTCCACTTTGGTTTAATTTGAAAACAAAGTCTTCCCCCTATTTCTCAGGTTGACCTTAAGGCACTGGTGCACCCTCAAGGCCGCTCTGTATTGTGTGTCGCAGGTAAGATGAAGTGGCCCAAGATGGCTTCCCCAGTCTTGACACTGGTGGCCATGAAGAACTCTAAGTCCACTCACAGGCTATCTGTAGTAAGGTGCCTGGCTATTTTAGAGGGTTACCACAGGCTTCAAGGGTGGCTCAGGTTGTGGGTGGCTTTAATAGAGGAGAATTAATCCTGAAAGCCAAGGTCACAGAGAGGAAGATGTCTGCCAGGGTGAGTCCCCCTCAGTCCATGCTGGAGAGGAAATAGCATTGGGAAACCCAGGCTTTCAGTTCTGGTGACATTATCGGGTCCGCAGACTGTCTGCATCCATAGCAACGGGCACACTCACTTGGTTTTCACATAAAATTTTCCCCTTTGTGTCGACAGGCCTAGTTGTCCAGGCACCTTCATGATCTCCTTTCTTCCCTGGTCGGGAACTTACATTCACTTCAGGGTGACTTTAAACTTGAGGCCTCTCCGTCTCATATTCCCAAGTGGCTGGGAAGACAGGGCAGTGCTACCAGGCCCAGTTTTTATTTTTTCTTTAATAAACAATGCTATAATTTTTGTGTTTTACAAAGCAAAAGTTGAAGCGGGCTCCCCGTTGGATGGTGGGGTCAGTGCTGTGAGGTGCTGGGATTCCAGGAGAGGGAGGGGCTGCAGGAGCCCAGGCCCATGTGCTTCTGCTTCCCCGAGTTTTGGGTCTCTTCTGCACCGTTTGGCCCAGAGCTCTTCCTTGGTGGCATCCTCAGTCAGTTTCCACTCACTGTGCAGAGACAACACAGAAGCCTGATGTCAGGGCTGAAGCTGGACTGCTTACAACTCATTGCATGAGGCTCACTCCCCAGCAAGAAAAAGCAAGTAGACCCTAGAGCTCCCTCTGGGACAGTCTCCAGATGACCTTGCTTGCTTTTCCCTATGTAGCTCAGGCTAGCCTCCGAACTTGGGGTCCTCTGGCTTAAGCTCCTGGGTGTTGAGGTGACAAGCATGAGCTCATCTTCTTGGGGTATTTTACTCTGTGACAAGAACTAGATTTTTAAGTGTGACTCTTAGAGATCATATGAACACATACACATGGGCACATACACCACACACACACACACACACGCATATGCACACATACACCAAACACATACAATACACACACATACATACTCACATCACACACACACACACACACACACACACACACCATGCATCCGCATACACTCACACACATACATTCACACCACACACATACAACTTACATGCACATATCACACACACATGCACACACCACACACACATGCACACACAACACACAGGCACACAACGTGCACATACACATGCACATACATGCACACCACACACACATATACACACTCATACCACACACACATACATTCACACGCACATATACGCTCACAACATGAACATACAACTCGCATGCACACACACACATGCACATACCACACGCACTTTCCATTTACTTCAGTGGCATTAATTGGCTGCAGTGTTGTGCGGGCATCACTCTGTCTGTTTCCAAGACTGCCTCATCATCCCCACTGAAAACTGCACAGACTGAACAGGGGCTCCCACCCCACCCCCATCCTGCTCATACTGTCTGTGAGTCTGAGTGAAGCACAGGGGATTTGTTCTGTGTAACTGATCAACTTTATTCAGCACAAAGAAGCCTTGGGTTTCAAGATTCAGTCACGTCGCAGCTTCGTGAATCAGGACTTCCTTTACGGCTGAATAATATTCCATTGTGCAACGAGATCAGACTTGGTTTATTCATTCAGCTGTTGATGGACACGGGGATTTCCTCTTGGCATTTGTGAATAACACGGCTTTGAGCCTTGGCACAGGAGTCTGTTTGAGTCCCTGTTTTCTGTTTTTATGGAATCTGCCTAGGATACATGAATCGCCTGTGATTTCTAGCTCTAACACTGGTAGAATCTGCCAGTCATCCCCTACAGTGGCTGCCCACTCTGTGTTCTCCACAGCCACACACAAGGGCTCTGACTCCCTGACATCTCTTGACATTGTTCTTTTCACAGTTAGCCTCGTAGCTGCCCTGGATCTCACTGTGGTTTTGATTGGCATGTCCTTAATGACTATGAACACCAAATGTCCCTCAAGTTCATCTCTGTCTTTGTGAGTTGTGTCTGCAGAAATGTCTGTCAAAGTCCTTTGTCCATTTGTGAAAACAATTTGTTGTTAGCTGCACTAGTCCTTCACATTCTCTCCACTGAGGTCAGATACGACTAGAGAATATTTTCTCCCACACTGTAGTTTCTTTCCTTTCTCTATATAGATGATAGGTAGAAAAATGACAGGTTAGAGGATGTATTGATAGACGATAGATCGGAGAATGCATACACGTAATAGGTTAGACAGTGTTGATACTAGGCAATATACGGTATATAAGATAGATGACGGGTAGGTGATAGATAAACGATAGCTGGACAGAAGGTAGATGGTGACAGGTAGGCAGAGAATGAGGTGATCAACAGATGTTCGAATCTTGGTCATTTCATCGAGCTTTTTGATTCCCTGACTGTGGTTGTAACTGGCCTGACGAAATGAATATATTCTAAAAACAAACAAAAAACCAAACCAAAACAAAAACAAAAAAATGCTAGTATCTATCAGTCTGACATTATTGAGAAGACTGAAACTGTGAGCTCTAGGGATCTCATGGTGGGATAAGAAAAAGACCCAGCCAGAGAGGAAACAGAAAGAGACTTCACATAGTTCACTGCTTATGTATTGTTTCGAGACAGGGTCTCGCTGTGTAGCCCTGGCTGTCCTGGGACTCACTCTGTAGACCAGGCTGGCCTTGAACTCACAGAGCTCTGATTGCTTCTGCCTCCCGAGTGCTGGGATTAAGGCGTGCGCCACCATGCCCAGCCTCACACAGTTCTAACAACTTGTCATGTTACCTTATGAAATGAGTCAGAAGGCCAGATGTTATGCTTTCAGTATGCTTGGCCCAGGGAGTGCCATAATTTGGAGGTGTGGCCTTGTTGGAGTAGGTGTGTCATTGTTGTCGTGGGCTTAAGACCCTCCTCTGAGCTGCCTGGAAGTCAGTCTTCCACTAGCAATCTTCAGATGAAGATGTAGAACTCTCAGCTCCTCCTGCCCCATGCCTGCCTGGATGCTGCCATGTTCCTGCCTTGATGATAATGGACTGAACCTCTGAAGCTGTAAACCAGCTCCAATTAAATATTGTCCTTTATAAGAGTTGCCTTGGTCATGGTGTCTGTTCACAGCAGTAAAACCCTAACTAAGACACCAGACAATGATGACTCAGTGGGGGATGGGACCACACCTCGGACAGGACTGTTTAGATGTATAGCCCCTTGGCCCTCTGATTAAACTTTGATTTCACTTCAAAACCATAAAGATAAGCTAAGGGAGGGGGTGTCGTTGGATCTTTGTTTCTCTTCTCTTGTGGCCACAGTGAATAACCATCCTTTCCCTGCCTTTTGCTATTAAACTGTCTGTTAGAAATGGCTTCTTGAGGGTGGGTGGCTGAACTTGACTTCTTGGAATAGATAGAGTGACCCCAAGTTCAGTAGCATGGACAGGGCTCCCCGATCATGGGGGCCCTCAGGATTCCAGCTGGCTTATCACAGTAGCCTAGAACCTGGGCATCAGCAATCAGTCCACCGGGCTGCCAAGTAACCCCAACTGAGATAGTCAGAACTTCTTGGGATTGACAGCCATTTACTGGTAGAAAGACTCGTTTCCCTGGCATTCAGAAAGTTGAAACTTGCACAAATAAAGCTATAGGGAGTCTCATCAGCAGAGGGGAAACTGAGGCAAAGAAGTCCAGCCAAGCCCTGAGCAGTAGAGGCACCTTCCGCTGCTCTTAGCTATCCCTGTATCCTCTCCTCCTGCCTGTGAGGTATGGAGTTGAATTACTTATGACTAAAGTCACAGGACAGATTGCTCTTTTATCCCTGTCCCTCTTCATGGTTCCTCTGCTCCAGCATCCATCTCAGTCCCCAGCCCCTGACTCTTCTGTATCCTTTCCCAGCTCTGAGCTGGAGCAGCTCACTAACCACACAGCAAGTGGGAAGGGCCTCTTAGCTCATGCTTCTGGGGGCCGTGATCTTTCCCAGACGGTCTCACATGAGGCAGTGTGTCAGTGCATGGCAGGGCCATGGTACAGACCACACTGGGGTGCCGAGCAAGACCAGCTGTGTTCCTTGCTGATCTTGCCGCTCTACCAAATACTTGACAAAAAACAGCGGACGGGAGAAAGTTACTGGGCTCACAGTTTGATGAGACTCGGCCCATCAGAGAGCGAAGTCACACTGAGTGGGCAAGAAGTTAAGCCAGGCTATCCACCTCAAGGCTTACCCGCGCAGATACTTCCTCCAGTGAGACTCCACCTCCCAAAGATTCAGCCACAGGACCCCAGCTGGAGACCAGGTATTCAAACACACGAGTCTGGGAACATTTCATATTCAAACCACACCATGGAGCAACTCTGGGCTCCACTGCTCGGTTGCTGTGTTAACTGTGCCCTGATTCTGCTTCTTCCATGGTAAAATGGAATGT
>JADRCD010154336.1:0-14956 GCA_019843815.1 Montemys delectorum | reverse complement strand
CAAAACAAAACCAAGTGAAGTGGGAAAGGAGACCTTTTAGATTTACCCCCGTCTTCTAAATGTATACTATAAAAGCTAAAAGGGCTTGGATTCGTGCTTCAGATTCAAAGAAACCAACAATAATGTTAACATAAGTAAGCCAATGATCTAAATATTTCCGGCATGTTAAGAAGTAGTCATGATAGTGAACGTTCAAGGTCACCTGCTGATCTAGCAAGTGAGGCGCACCCCAAGGAACCTCACAGATGGCCACATCTGTCTGATGGTTATCCTCCAGTTCCAGAAAGAACCTTCAATCCTAGCTCCCACTGTTCAGTCACTTGCACTTAACAATTGTCGGCAGTGTCCCAGTGCTTACCATGTCTGTATTTCAGAGCATCCTGAGGTCCCCTCACAACAACCAGCAACAGAGCTCAGACAGCCACAGCTACCTAGCAAAATGGCACCTGGAAATCCCGTCTCTTTGTCTGACTGACATGTCTGCCTGGAGTCTTTGATTGGTGAGTGAGTCTCACCCCTCCTCAAGGTTTAAGTGTGCTTCCTGCCCAGGGACAGAACTTTTCGAGATCTCAGGAGGGGTTTGTACTCCATTAGCGTTTGTGCCTGCTCTCCAAGGGGAATCTTTCCCACCCAGGCCTGAGGGAGAACTCACCTTTCCAGCTCGGATTATTCAGCTGCCTGAGTGAGTCATGATCCTGCACATCACACTTTGCCTGAGCTTTCTTCATAGCCCTTGCCTCCTTCTTCCTGAAATCAAGCTGAATAGCTTGCTTAATTCATTACTCAGGTGCAGTGCAGGTATCAATCTGACACACGAGTAGAAGGCTATCCAGACTCTTAACATTAAGGAAAGATTTTAGGAAACAAGAGCCTAGTTCTCTGTCTTCATGCAGGGCTCCAGGAAACTACAGCTCCATTTCTCCAGATGAAAGGTATTAAACAATCCTGGGAGAAATGCTAGAAACAGATGTCAAACACTGTTGAACACTATCGTTAGCCAGCACATCTTCTTCAATGGCAAAGTAGAGAAAAAACACAGTTGAATTAGTACAGGTTCTCTAGATAAACATATCTGAAATCATAGAGAGAATGCATTTCTCTAGGTATGTGGAAATTGTATTTAATAGAATGTCCTAATAAAGACTGTCAGCCACTGGAATTTAGAAATATACCAGACTTGTTAGATTTCATGTTGTCGGTTATTACATCTCATCTTCAATATTCTGAATTCTGAATACGGGAATTCTAAAGAAACAAGTGCTTCCTAATGCTAGTTGTAAAAAACAAACAAACAAACAAACAAACAAAAAACTCATCACCTTTGTTTTGTAAAAGAGAATGGCAAGTACAAAAATGGAACTACCCTGTTCAATGTCCTCCATATATGTAGGTTGTCAAATGAATCTATAGCCTAGATTAAAGGTGGATCTTTTTTGTTTGTTTGTTTGTTTTGTTTGTTTGTTTTTTCGAGGCAGGGTTCCTCTGTATAGCCCTGGCTGTCCTGGAACTCACTCTGTAGACCAGGCTGGCCTCGGACTTAGAAATCCACCTGCCTCTGCCTCCCAAGTGCTGGGATTAAAGGCATGTGCCACCACTGCCCAGCTAAAGGTGGATCTTAACATCTCAAATGATCAAGAGGAAGCAAAGGTTTCACTTAAAAAGGTGTCAATAAGAAATATCCCCCACATAAAGCAGTGTTAGAGTTAGGGTTAGGGTTAGAGTTATGGGATTAGAGGGATATGGTCTGGATTAGGTTTAGGTGGACAGGAAATTAAGGTGTGATTTTTAAGATAATGTTAGAGGTTTAGAGTAAGTCTCAGGGTTAGGTTCAGGGTTTGGGTTAAGATAGCCACCATTATTCTTGGTGGTCCCACTGGGGCAATAGCAATCCTACTACATAAAGATGAAATATCGGGGTTAAGGTTCCACTAAGGGTTTGGCAAGGATAGACAAAGGATTTGCTGTGTTATGTGAAATCAGCTTCTATCTTTTCTCTCCTCTGCCTTCCCTGTCATCTATTTTAGAATATCAACATCAATTTTCCTACACTAAGGAAAATGGAAAGTATATTATCCAAGAACATGGAATTTCCTGATAGAAAATTTCATTACCATGGGGCCTAGTTCACATAAAACAGAAATATCAATCCTGCTTTGTTCATTCCATGTTTCTCTTCGAGATCCTCATAAGATGGAAGTCATCAATGAACCTGGTACCCTTGTTGGATAATGATATCACAAATACAGCATGAGCCATGTGTCTTCACCATATATTTAGTTAAGTTAATATAACTACATGGGACAAGACAAAATGGACAACTACATAATTCTTGATTGTCTCTCTGAGTCAATAGCATTCCCATGACTAAAAGTAGAAATATCAAACTTAAACAAATTAATTCTATATATTAATGTTTTGTTTTGTTCTTATTCTTATAGATTCTACCTTACATACTAATTAGCTTCTCAAAAGAAACTAAAAGTTTTTACATGCATATGCTTCCAAAACTAGCATACTCACAAAGGAAGGGAAGACTTTAATATTCACATATTGCAACAGATAATCAAAGGATAATTTGTTAAGAGCCACACAGACTACTGCCAGCAAAGAGTAATCATATTACCCTGTGCTGCATCTCAATGTCAGTCATTTCTGCAGCTAAATTTCTTGTGAGATATATTGCCCTTCAAAACTCTTCTCCTCTAGACATGTCTGGTTTACTTTCTTCCCAAATGAACAATGTTTATTAAAATTCTCTATGTGAAATTTGTGTTGAGAAAGAAAAATTATGGAAAGAGTATACAAAAAAGCAATAAACACATACTCATAGCTGATTCAAATTTTCCCATATATTGCCTATGTTTTGGCTATAAGCATGATTTCATGATTACAAGTAAATTAAACTCTTTAATGTGGCCTAAAATTATTTTGTTCATAATAAATTAAACTTAAAAGCTAATAGAAAAAGACAGAAATATTTTTAATAAATATATTCACACAGATAAAATAATACTATGTGTCTAATTGATTCTTTGGAATAGGTAACATAAGGATATATATATTTAAATTATAATGTCTCCTTTTAAGGACATGATGTATGTAAATATACAATCCTGGTTACAATGGTTCCTCATTTTACACTATCCCAGTTCTAGTACACAACATAGTTTCTATCCATTAAGGATCAAATTATTTTAAGTGAGTACTCCTAGACCAGTAGACTTCATTTTTAATGGATATTGTACTCACTCATATAAGAATATCAAATCTGGGCTTTTCAATGTTATATAGATAATGGAATTTTCATGTAGACATTAACATATGAAAATTGTTTTTTTTCCATCCTGCCTCTTTAAAAACAAATATACAAAGACTGAAATATCTAGCTCAAGGTTTGAGTCTCATCTTTAAGCAATATCATCTTTGTTTAATGAAAATCATCCCAGCAGGGCTTTTTAAATGATACTAAACCTTCACAGAAAGAAAGGAATTAGCTGGCTGGTATTTGTACAACTTGGAAGGGGATAACTATTCAGGGTAATGTGTATTTGTCTCCAGATGTACTGAGTAAAGCATTTTTTAATGTGACTGTGGCCACACCCCTCACAGGAGACACACCTGCAATGCTGACTGAGTCTAATCTGGGACATGCTCATCACTGTCAGTCAGGTCCACACCTCTTTACCACACCCTTCACATTGGGACAGCCCACAGTGCTGACTGAGCCTAGTCTAGGACATGCTCACCACTGTCAGCCACACCCACCACTCCTCATCCCACCACTCCTCATCCCACCCCTCAGAGTGGGACATCCCCACAGTGCTGACTGAGCCTAGTCTGGGACAAACTCATCATTGTTGGCCACACCCGCCCTCCTCACCACACCCCTCACAGTGGGACATGCTGACTAAGCTCCATGTCTTGTGCCCTTTTCCATTTCTGGAAAGCCCAGCTCAAGTGTAGCTCCTCGAGAAAGTTCTGTCCAGTACTCAGGATACCTCCCCAGGATCACTAATTTTTTGCTTTTATCGGTGAAATGAAATTCAAGATGTGTCTGCCACTCCCTCTGGACTTCAGCCTGTGGATGGATTTTATACACAGAAATTGAATACATGAAGAGTACTTAGTGTTGACATCACAGGCATTGCCAAGAGCTCTCTAGGATACAGCAGAATGTCCAGAGATGGAACTGCTTATGTCATTGTCTCCATGCTAACGCTCTCCCTTTACTGACCAGGATCTGAGTTATCATTTGCTGGAGACCCTCCTGAGACAGAGTCATAGAACAACTCCTCCTTCCAAAGACATAGGTAGCTCCAGGCTTGATTGGAAACACTCTAGCTCTACCAACTTGAAAAAAAGAACAAGTTCTTAGTTTCTAAACTTTACCAGAAATAATACCTCATTCCTTTCTTAAAATCCTATCCATCAATATCAGTTATGAAATTCTACTAGAAATCACACTATGCTGAACATTGAGGGGAAAACACCTGCCCTCTCACTTAATATACACAAAATCAGAAAATAAAGGTGGCCACACAGTGACTTGTTGGAAGTATTTGGGCCTCCTGAATTCTGAGCTTAAATAAAGATTCTGAAGACCACATTTAAATAACCTTTTTTTTTTCAGATGATACTTTGAGGCTGTCTGTCCTGCCTAGTTTTGTGTGTCAACTTGACCCAGGCTGGAGTTATCACAGAGAAGGGAGCTTCAGTTGGGGAAGTGCCTCCATGAGACCCAGCTGTGGAGCATTCTCTCAATTAGTGATCAAGGGGGTAGGGCCCCTTCTGGGTGGTGCCATCCCTGGGCTAGAAGTCTTGGGTTCTATAAGAGAGCAGGCTGAGCAAGCCAGGGAAAGCAAACCAGCAAGGAACATCCCTCCATGGTCTCTGTATCAGCTCCTGCTTCCTGACCTGCTTGAGTTCCAGTCCTGACTTCCTCTGGTGATCAACAGCAATGTGGAAGTATAAGCTGAATAAACCTTTTCCTCCTCAACTTGCTTCTTGGTCATGATGTTTGTGCAGGAATAGAAATCCTGACTAAGACAGTGGTCTATAGGTCAGTGGTCTATGGGGTCAGTGGTCTATGGGATCAGTGGTCTATAGGGTCAGTGTTATATATTGTCAGTGGTCTATGGGTTCAGTGGTCTATGGGATCAGTGGTTTATAGGATAGGGTCAGTGCTCTATGAGGTCCGTGGTCTATAGGGTCATTTGTCTTTGGGGACAATGGTCTATAGGGTCAGTGGTCTATAGGGACAGTAGTCTTTGAGGTCAGTGATCTATAATGTCAGTGGTCTATTGGGACAGAGGTCTGTAGGGTTGGTGATCTATAGTTTCAGTGATCTTTAGGGCCAATAGTCTATAGTGCCAGTGGTATGAAGGGTTGGTAGTCTATAGGGTCAGGGGTCTAAAGGGTCAGTAGTCTATAGGGTCAGTGGTCTGAAGGTTTGTTGGTCTATAGGTTCAATGGTCTATAGGTTTGGAGGTCTGTAGGGACTGTGGTCTATAGGGTCAGTGGTCTTTGAGGTTGGTAGTCTATAGGTTTGGTGGTCTACAAAGTCAGTTGTCTCTAGTGCCAGTTGTCTATAGTGTCAGTGTTCTATAGGGTCAATGGTCGATAGAGTCAGTGGTCTATAAAATTGGTGGTCTATAGGTTCTGTGGTCTATAGGGTCATGGGTCTATAAGGTTAGTGGTCTATAAGGTTGGTGGTTTATATTGTCAGTGGTCTATAGTGTCAGTTGTTTATAAGGTCTGTGATCTGTATGTTTGATTGTCTACAGGGTCAGTGGCCTCTAGTGTCAGTGGTCTATAGGGTCAGTTGTCTATATGGTCAGTTATCTACAGGGACAGTGGTTTATAGTGTCTGTGATCTATAGGGTCAGCGGTCTATAATGTCAGTGATCTATAGGATCAGTGGTCTATAGTGTCAGTTGTCTATAGTACCATTGGTCTATAGGGTCAGTGACATATAGGGTCAGTGACATATAGGGTCAGTGTTCTATAGTTTGGTGATCTATAGGGTCAGTCGTCTATAGGGTCGTTAGTCTATGTAAGATGGAATGCTTCGATTCTTCATACTCCTTGGCATTCTGCATTTTTCTGGTTTATGCAGAGCATGCTTGGTTCCTCTACCCATTTTCTTCTTTTGGAAACTTTGCCTTAGCACTTTTTTATTTTCTGTCAAAGGTTTTAGGGGAAATAAAAATCTCTTTTTTCTTCATCAAGTTCTTCATTGCACTCTATTGAAATTGGACAGAATCTTCCTGTTTCCCTGCACATCTAAACAAAACCCTACCCCAGTTTTCCTCGGGGCAGCATAGGCATGTTCTACATTAGGGCAACCAGTCCGTGTTTATCAGATGACAGAAGGAGACTTCCTCGGAACTCTAATGCTGCTTGTATTCTGACGCTGATGTGGGGCCCCCAAGATGGGTTGCTAGAAAGGTGATCCAGCAAGAAAGATAAGGAGGGACCCCACCCTACTCCATTGTGACCGGGGAATAAAGATGCCAATGGCCAAGAGCTGGGCGGAAGAGATGGAGGTGGGACTTCGAAGGCTTCAGGAGCTGAAGAGCAAGAAGGATGGACAGGAGAGAGAGATGAGAGAAACCTCCATGGGTCAGCCGAGCCTGGAAAACATGGCCTCAAGGGCTGCCCACTTGGAGTTAAGAGAAGTCCGGATAGAACGCAGAAAATATCAAGAAAGAACTCCGGGTTATGGATAGGAAAGTCGATTCTAACAGCATGGAGGGTAGGCAGCGGCTCAGCTGTAAGGTTTATTCAAATAGAAAGACCGTGGGAGATTTTTATCCAGGGACTCTATAACCTCAGGCAGGGTAGAAACTCCAGGCCCAGGCTGGGATTTTAATATTTTCTTTTCTTTCTTTTTGTTTTTTTGAGACAGGGTTTCCCTGTGTGTAGCCATGGCTGTCCTGGAACTCACTATGTAGACCAGGCTGGCCTCGAACTCAGAAATCCGCCTGCCTCTGCCTTCCAAGTGCTGGGATTAAAGGTGTGTGCCACCACCGCCTGGCAAGATCTAGAAACTTTCACAAAATGATGTTTCCAAAGAGGAAAACGGATTCAAGATCATCACTTTTCATCCAGCAGAGCAGACACATTAATAAAAGTTCACATTTTTTTCTTTTCTTTTTTTTCTTTTTAAGTTCACATTAGGTGCTAGTACGTATAGAATGATAGATCTTAAGCCTGACAGTGCTGGAGGCTGCTCTGATAGCACATGGCAAAAATCTGCTACGTGGGGTGCAGGACTCACTCATTCTCCTGAGCTGTGTAAGCCGTGACACACTCTGTCGGAGAATGATGAAAGATTTGGATTAATTTCTTTTGTCCAGAAAGTTTTCATGAACATATTACCCCATGAGTATTAATATGCACGTGTGTTTGTGTGTGTGTCTCCGTGTGGGTTTGTGGGCGTCGAGTACAAAGGTTCTGTGTTCAGAGCTGGCGTTTCAGGCAATGAGTGGCTCGATGAGGGTTGGGCCATAAATAGATCCTCTGTACCCTTTACCACTCTGCCATTGCTCCCTCCTGCTTCGTCGCTCACTCCTGGCTGTGAATAAATCTGAACAGGCTCTTATGGAATGTGTGGCTGTCTGTCAGCACAGCGATCGGTGGATAAAGTGGTTCGGTCCCGAAAGGATCATTGTGCAGAGTCTATCCCTTGGTAGAGAAATGAGCCTCAGGCAGGGGCATGATGACTGCACAATTCCTTTAATCCCAGCTCCCACATTTCAGGCAGTGAGTTACTTGATGAGTGCTGGGCCGCAAATGGATCCTGTGCAGAAGCAGGACGTACCCTTCACTACTCTGCCATTGCTCCCTCCCTCTTCGTTGCTCACTCCTGGCTATGAGGAAATCTGAACAGGCTCTTATGGAATGTGTGGCTGGCTGTCCGCAAAGCGGTCGGTGGATAAAGTGGTTGGGGACCCGGAAGGATTACCATGCAGTGTCTATCCCTTGGTGAAGAAATGAGGGTAGAGGCTTGTCTTTGCTTCTGGGCACAGCTTGTGGAAGTCAGCAGGAGCACGCTTGGGGGGTTAGTGCCGGGAGGGGGTGTGTCTAGGAGACTATGGTTTTAGCCAAAAAAGAAAAGAAAAAACAAAAAACAGCAAAAGACAAAACAAAACAAAAAAAAAAACACTGCTTCAGAATGAGGAAGTAGCCGAACCGTGGTGATATTTCACATTGATATTGATATTTCACATCTATGTTATCACTTGATCTTCTGAAGAATCTCTGCATCTTCAAGCTTTCTTTGTACTGTTTTCCCTCTTAGTGAACATTACTCCATACTTTTGCTTGGACAGAGTGTGACTTCCCTTGGAAGTTCTGAGGGAATCATCCCTGTATTTTGACTCTCCTCAATGTAGACAGGACCTGTAAAGGACAGAATTAAACTTAGATCACAGCCACTTTCTCATAAATGTTTATCTGAGGATAGAGACATTAATCCCATATATATTTCCTTTAAGTCTCATAATCTATGTGCCTTAAATACCACTTACTTATTCCTTCAGAACTTCCAAATATTTTGAAGGTGTTTTATTTTTCTTCTCATTTTAGACATTTCAATCATTATCTATTTATCTATCTATCTATCTATCTATCTATCTATCTATCTATCTATCTTTCATTTATATTTATATATATTTTAAATATATTTATTATATATTTTATTATATATATTTTATTAAAATCATTCCATCTTTTTTGTTTGTTTGTTTTCTGTTTTTTATTTTGTTTGTTTACTTTTTGTTTTTTTTGTTTTGTTTGTTTGTTTGTTTGTTTTTGAGGCAAGGTTTCTCTATATAGCCCTGGCTCTCCTGGAACTCACTCTGTAGACCAGGCTGGCCTCAAACTCAGAAATCTACCTGCCTCTGCCTCCCAAGTGCTGGGATTAAAGGGATGCACCACCGACGCCAGCATTTCCATCTTAAGATCATTCTCACATTTTATAAATGTTAGTACCATAAGATACAAAAAAGTTTAACAAATGATTTCACCATCTGTTGTGAGAGTATTTATTCTGGGATTGGAATAAGCAATTTATATCCCCACTTTCTAAGTTTTCAGTGCCACCACATTTCAAATCTATCATAGCTCACCCTAGGGTAACAGTCAAAGTACTGGTTTTACTTATGAAAATTTGACAAAGTGTTTCTTCTGACACTGTGGACATCCTATGTCCACAGTGAGTCACATTAAAAATGTTTTCCTAATATGTGTTAAGATAAATACACTTTTCCTAAACAGTTATCCCTCATCCATATTGTACAGATACTGGCTGCCATGTCCTCTTTTTTCCTTTTTTCTTTTTCTTTTTTGTTGAGGTTAATTAACATTGCAAAATCTCTGCTGTGATTTATTTAATTCAACACAGCTGATGGTATGCTAATGATTGTTATTTTATCTAAGAGATAAGATACAATTCCTGTACTGGGTAATCAATTGTTGTATAGTTATTTGTTCTTTTAAAAAGGCTCTACTAGATATAGATATTTTTTAAATTATTAACCTCTGTATGTCTGTACAAAAAGTCAAATATGTATATATTATATTTAAAAGCACAGATGTGTTACTATTATATGAGTGAGGACAGTGTCATTATGAATATGATCTCCTGGTGTAGGAGTAGTAAAGTCTTTAAGAGTAATATAGAACCATAAGGGATAGAGACCATGTTGATACTAATATTTGGATAGGGTTCAAGGAGATACCATTTTGATCAGAAATGTATGATTACATATATCACGTCCAAAAAATAGACATTAATATTTAAATATATATTTTGATGTTCCCTGTCCCAAAGAATGATTCCGACCAATATTATAACTTTTTATTGATTGTAGCTATGTGGATACATTGATTAAAGATTTTTTCTTTTTCTTTTTTTTTTTTTGTTTTTTCTTTTTTTTTTTTTTTTTTTTTTTTTTTGACGTGGTATATGATATCTTTGGTTTTTCGAGACAGACAGGGTTTCTCTGTATAACTCTAGCTGTCCTGGAACTCACTCTGTAGTCCAGCATGACCTCAAACTCAGAAATCCACCTGCCTCTGCCTCCCAAGTGCTGGGATTAAAGTCATGCACCACCATTGCTGGCTAGATTTTTTTCTTTGCATTATTTTTTAAGTTTAATTCATCATGAATAAAATGAACTTAGTCCAAGTTAACCAGTAGACTTTACTTGTAATCAAATTGCATACATGATATGAATTACAAACTGTGATGTCATGTGTATAGTCCATACTTAAGTTAAAGAAGGGTAAATTTTAATAAACCATGATTTTTTTTGTTTATTATATGTCTAGGGTTCCTTTTTCATTATTTTGATTGTCATGTGAAAACTTCACATGGAGATATTTAGTAAATATATTTTTAGTTTGAGCAGAAAGCAAACCAGACATATCTAGAGCAGAAGAGTACTGAAGAGCATTGTATCTCAGAGGAAAATTAGCTGCAGAAATAACTGACAGTGAGACCCAGCATAGGGTAGCATAAATATTCTTTGATGGAAGCTGTCTATTTAGCTCTTGTTAACAAACATGTATATATTTAAGCATAATGAGTTATATCCATCTGCCTTCTTCCTGAAATCAAGGTGAATAACTTACATAGCCCATTCCTCACAGGAGATTGTAGGTATCAATCTGATCCAAGAATTCAAGGGTGCCCAGGCTATTAGCACTAAGGAAGGATTTTAGGAAACAAGAGTTTTGTTTTTTGAGTAAATTCTGGGTTCATGCAGATTCCTTTCACCAGATGTTAGTTGATCAAAAACCCTGGGAGAAAAGCCTGAAACATTAGTGCATCACTGTGGAGCATAATTAATAGCTGGCACAACTTCATCAGTGGCAAAGAGGAGAAAAGCCACATTTGTATTAGTACAGGTTCTCTAGATTAACATATCTCAAATCATAGAAAGAATGAATCTCTCAATGTATGAAAAAGGGTATTTAATTGAATGTTCCAATCAAGGCTGTTAACCATGGAAAATTAAAGAAATCAAGGACTCGTTAATT
Source organism: Montemys delectorum (assembly GCA_019843815.1). Taxonomy (NCBI): domain Eukaryota; kingdom Metazoa; phylum Chordata; class Mammalia; order Rodentia; family Muridae; genus Montemys; species Montemys delectorum. Next base: position 3,910 of record JADRCD010154336.1, on the reverse strand, counting down.
ACATGGTGCATGACATTACAACTGATCTCAGTATATATCAAAATTTTGAAGAAATAAGTTCTTACTAGTGCTAGTTTTAAAACAAACAAACAAACAAATCACCTTTGTTTCATAAAAACATAGGGCAATTACAAAAAAAAAAAAAACAGTCTATTCAAAGTCCTTTACATATGTAGGTTGTCAAAAGCATCTATAGCTTAGATTAAAAGTAGATCTGGACATCTAAAAGATCAAGACTAAGAAATGGTTTTCTCACTTCAAAGGGTATAATTAAGAAATATGTCTCACTGTAATAAGGGATAGAATTAGGGTTATGGGATTACAGGGTTATAGTTAGGATTAGGATAAGGGTTGCTAGAATTAATGTTAGGGTGGTTAGGGAATGAGGGGTTAAGATAGGGTAAGAGGTTTAGGGTAAGTCTGAGGGTTAGGCTTAGGGTTAGAGTTAAGAGGGCCACCATTATTTTTGATGGTCCCAGTGAATCAATAGTATCCCTATTACATAAAGTGTTAGGGTTAGGCTCAGGGTTAGGGCAAAAGATTAATGGTGCTATGTGAAATCAGCTTCTATCTTTTCTCTTATCTCCTTTCCTAGTACTCTTTTTCATAGTATCAACATCTCCTTTCCTGCCACAAGGAAAATGGAAAGTAGGTTATCCCAAAACCCAGGATTCTCTGATGGGAAATATCAATGCTTTACCATGATGCACAGCTCACTATTGTTTTAGTTTTCTAAGTTTCATCTGGGGATACTCATTACATGGAAGCAATAATCGGCTTGGTGTTCTTCTTTGATAAAAATATCGTGAATATAGCATAGGCCATGTGTCCTCACCACAGCTTTAGTTTATATAACTACATGGTGCAAGCTAATATAGTTGGCAACATAATTCTTGATGGTTCTACTGAATCAATAATATTCCTATTACCCAAAGAACAAATATCAGGCTTATAAAGTATTTATTTTATATCTTAATGGCTTATTTTTGTTCTTATTCTGACAGATTCTACCTTACATATTTAATGGCTTCTCAAAAGTACCTGTATGTTTTTCCAGCCATATGCCTCCAAAACTAGCATACTAACAAAGGAATAAAAAAATTTGATGATCACAGAACCCAACAGATAATCAAAGGATAAGTTAACAAGAGCCAGATAGACTGCTGCCAGCAAAGAATATTGATGCTACCCTATGCTGGGTGTACTGGCTAGTTTTGTGTGTCAACTTGACACAGGCTGGAGTTATCACAGAGAAGTGAGCTTCAGTTGGGGAAATGCCTCCATGAGATCCAGCTGTGGGGCATTTTCTCAATTAGTGATCAAAGGAGTAATGCCATCCCTGGGCTGGAAGTCTTGGGTTCTATAAGAGAGCAGGCTGAGCAAGCCAGGAGAAGCAAGCAAGCCAGAAAGGAACATCACTCCATGGCCTCTGCATCAGCTCCTGCTTCCTGCTTGAGTTCCAGTCCTGACTTCCTCTGGTGATCAACAGCCATGTGGAAGTGTAAGCCAAATAAACCCTTTCCTCCCCAACTTGCTTCATGGTCATGATGTTTGTGCAGGAATAGAAACCCTGACTAAGACACTGGGTCTCACTGTCAGTTATTTCTTCAGCTAATTTCCCTCTGAGATGCAATGCTCTTCAGTACTCTTCTACTCTAGATATATCTTGTTTGCTTTCTGCCCAAACTAAAAATAGGTTTACTAAAAATCTCTATGTGAAGTTTTCATTTCACAATCAAAATTCTGAAAAAGGATTTCCAGAAAAGTAATAAACAAAAACTCATGGCTTATTAAAATTTACCCTTTTCTTAAACTTATATATAGACTATACACATGAAATCATAGTTTGTAATTCATATCATGTATGCAATATCAATTTGATTATAAGTATAGTAAATGGGTTAACTTGGAATAAGTTTATTTTATTCATGATGAATTAAGCTTAAAAAATAATATGAAAAAATATTTATTTAATCAATTTATCCACACAAGTAAAATGAATATAAAATAATAATATGTGTGTGACTCTTTCTGGGGGATAGGTTACATAAAAATATATTTTTAAATATTTAAATATTAATGTCAATTTTTTGGACAATTCTTATCAAAAAGGTATCTCTTTGAACCCTATCCCAATATTAGTAGACAACATGGTCTGTATTACTCAGGGTTTCTCTTCCTGCACAAACATCATGACCAAGAAGCAAGTTGGGGAGGAAAGGGTTTATTTAGTTTACTTCCACATGGCTGTTGATCGCCAGAGGAAGTCATGACTGGAACTCAAGCAGGTCAGGAAGCAGGAGCTGATGCAGAGGCCATGAAGAGATGTTTCTTACTGGCTTGCTTTCCCTTGGCTTGCTCAGCCTGCTCTCTTATAGAACCCAAGAGTTCCAGCCCAGAGATGGCACCACCCACAAGGGGCCCTACCCCCTTGATCACTAATTGAGAAAATGCCCCACAGCTGGATCTCATGGAGGCACTTCCCCTACTGAAACTCCCTTCTCTGTGATAACTCCAGCCTGTGTCAAGTTGGCACACAAAACTATACATTTCAATACAAGCAGTTTCACATAAAATGGAAAACACTTAAAAGCAGCTACATGCTCAATCCTTCATTCTTGAAATAAGTGCTTACATAAGTTCTCAAATACATTTTACTAAGAGTAAGTCAGTTTACTCTTTTCTTGTTCAGAATACAACAGATGATCCAGACATGCTATTAAAACACTGAACAAAGAGAAGTTTATTTCAGAAAATATAATTTCTATATTTTTTACCATTAGTTAATATAAATTCTGTAAAATTCTATAATTATTTAGTAAGAAAAAAGATGATTAAACCCTTTCAAATTTTTTATGAAACCTGTATTATTTCAGAGAGAGAGAGCCAGAGAGAGAGAGGTTACCGCCATGATAATGTACATACAATTCAACTTTTAAATCAGTAAATATAATCTACTATAGTAAAAAAGTCAAGCATGAAAGCAACACAGTTATTACATTAGATGAAGAAAAAGGGCTTTGACTAAATTAATTATCACAATTAAAAGCCTAAAGGACCCAGGGAAACAGAGAAAATCCCTCAACATAATAGATGTAACATACACGCAAACAGCAGATGACATTTTCTAGATATGGATAATCTCAAAGCATTTCCACAAAATCAGAAAGGAGGCAAGTATGTCCCCTTTTATGATTTCTATTCCATATACTCTTTGAAGTCTTATCTAGGACAAGAAGATAAGTGATGTTGATAAAGTAGATACAACTAGGAGAGAAATCCCAATAGGCTTATATGCAGGTAATATGATTCAACAACTTCAACAACAAGATAGCAAAGACTCTAAGGGAAAACTCCCACAGGTAACAAACATTTTCAGCAAATCAGCCGAATGTAAATTAACACACAACAATACATAGTCTAACTTTAAATCAATCATAAATATAACAAGAAAGAAATGAGGAACTACACCATCAACAATCCTATCTAAAATGCCATGAATAAACCTAACTGAGAAGTGGAAGACTTATATAAGAAAGACATAAAAGAAGAATTTAAAAAACTACCAAAAGATTGAAATCCCTTCCATTTTCATGGAATGATACAATTAACATAGTGAAATTCCCATTCTACCTCAATCATTTCTTCTCAGAATTAATTAAATCATCTTACAGTTCATACAGAAACACAAAGGGTCAAAGAGAGACAAGGGAATCCTAAAGAATGCAGGGATATCTGTAGATATTACTGACTCAGACTTTTAAGGTATTGAACAGAGCTATACTAACACAAAAGCATGGCACCCCAGACTCCAACACAGTGTAAATGCACAGTGTTTATTCAAGCTGTGGTGAGGCAGACGAAGGCAGCTCTCTACGTGGGATGATATCCTTGCTCTATAGAGAGTTCA
>JADRCD010154312.1:0-10198 GCA_019843815.1 Montemys delectorum | reverse complement strand
GTATTTCTTTAAGGGAGTTATTCATGTCCTTCTTAAGTTCCTCTATCAGCATTGTGAGATGTGTCTTTAGATCCAAATCTTGCTTTTCTGGTGTTTTGGGATATCCAGGGCTTGCTGAGGTGGGAGTACTAGGTTCTGATGAAGCCAAGCAGTCTTGGTTTCTGTTGGTAGGATTCTTGCGTTTGCCTTTTGTCATCTCTTGATCTCTAGTGATAGAAGTTCTTGGTGTCTTAGAACTTGACCTTTCCTTGCTGCCCTGCAACTCCCCTTCCACTCCTGAGGTCTTTGCCTCCGAGCTGGTCTCACCTGAGTCCTTGGGCTGAAGTCTGCCTTGGAGGGAATCTCTCCCCTAGCAGGGAGGGAGCAGAGATGGTCTCTGATCCAGCTCTGTCGCTTGGAAGCTGAGATGCTCCTGTCCCTGCAGTCGTGAGACTCCCCTCCAATTCCTGAGGCCTATGCTTCCCGGCTGGTCCTGCCTTAGCAAGACCCCAGAGAGAAAATGGTGATCTCACCTGAGTCCCTGGGCTGAAGTCTGCCCTGGAGGGAAGCTCTCCCCTAGCAGGGAGGGGGCAGAGATGGTCTCTGATCCAGCTCTGTCACTCGGAAGCTGAGAGGTTCCTGTCCCTGCAGTCTTGCGACTCCCTTGCACTTCCTGAGGCCTATGCCTCCCGTCTGGTCCCGCCTGAGTCCTTGGGCTGAAGTCTGCCCTGGAGGGAAGCTCTCCCCTGAGTCCTTGGGCTGAAGTCCACCCTGGAGGGAAGCTCTCCCCTAGCAGGGAGGGGGCAGAGATGGTTGCTGATCCAGCTCTGTAACTCGGAAGCTGAGAGGTTCCTGTCCCTGCAGTCCTATGACTCTCCTACACTTCCTGAGGCCTATGCCTCCCGGCTGGTCCCGCCTGATTCCTGGGCTCTTTTTGTTTTTTAAAAGCCAATTTTTCAGAGTGTCGTGCACACGTTTAGCAATTCCTTGTCCCTGAGAATTATAAGGAATCTCAGTAACATGGGTAAAATTAATTGTTAACAAAACATCTCAAATGTTTGACTGTAAGTCCATTATCTGTTTTAATCTGATTAGGAACACCAAGCATAGAAAAATAATGTAGGCAATGACTAATTACATTTTTAGTTGCTTTTCCTGTTAAGGCAATTGTACCTAGAAAGCCTAAAAAGGTATCAATAATCATATGTGTATATTTTATTTTTATTTTTATTTTCATTTATTTATTTATTTTCTTAAAATCAGAAATATAAGTATCCATTTGCAATAATTAAGTAATTGATTAGGTATAAGTCTTCAAGAATTAACACCATTATGTGGTTTAGGTAGAAACTGAGGACACTGAGAACAAGTCTGTACAATTTGACATGCACATTCTCTAAAAATACTAAATTATTATATCAAGCCATTATTATATTCTTGATGTAAAGAATGAGGTTATATGGCCAATTGTTCTTGTGTAAGGCCAATAATCTGCCTGGGATACAAATCTGCTGTGGCATTGCCTTAAGGGATCTTGTCCAGGCAGTCTAAGATGAGTTCTTAAATGTCCAAAGACAGTCTTTTAAAGGAATAGTACTTTCTTTTGATTTGTATATGCATAAAAAATTGGAAAATTTGAGAATTAGCAGTATCTAAAAAAGGAACAATTTTAAGCAATTATAAACCCTGATCTATCTATCTATCTATCTATCTATCTATCTATCTATCTATCTATCTTGACTATCAGTATACAAATTAAAAGCTTGATTTTTAGCACTTAAAAAACGGTGACTACAGCACTTAGTTCAATTATTTGTGCTGAAGTAGAGGGAAACAAATGAGCATAAACAAGTGATCCAATCACATATACTTTTCTTCCATAGAAAGGCTATCGATAAATTTTTTATGGGATGCATACATAGATTTACAGGAAATATATTATCAATTTTGCCTAAAAAATTTGCTATGTAATAGACCAAATATCAATCAATATTCTGCAATAACCAATTCAATTGCTTTTTAAAATAGGGAATAGACGTCTCATCAGGTTTTTAAGACATTCTTTCCAAAACACTTTCATGATTCTATCCTACAATTCCTTATCAATCCACAACAGCTTCATAATAGGATGTTAAAATTTTACTTGGAGATGAAGAAAGATGAATCCATACTAATGTTCTTTTTTTTTTGCCAAAGAATTTCTGTGGGTACATTGAGTAAAAATAACAAACATTTAATTATAATTGATTACAACTGATAACAATTGATTACAGAAGATTTCTCTATTTTTTGTAAAGCTTTTTGTCTCTTATCAGTTAATTTGCATCCCCCTTGACAATGTCTAACAAAAGCTTAAGTCCTCTGGTGGTGAGCTTAAAGGTGAGGTTTTAGCCAATTAACATCTCCTGGAAACATTTGAAAATAATTTGAAGTAAGCAAATCATCTCTTCTTTCTTGAATTTTCTATGCCACAAGCCTTTCTAGGATATAACTGAGGCCCCAAATATTGAAAAAGATACTGCTTCTGAAACTTTTCTGGAGCAACAACTACTCCAAAATTTTTAAAGCTCGGGGTTTAAGAGCAAAGGTAGTAAAATTTCTTTTTAGAGGGATTAAATAATAAACATACACTAAAAAATTCAAAATCCTAGCTTCTTGTACTGAAGCAGAATTTTTTTTTTTTTTTTTACATAATGTAAGGCTATTAGACATTCCTAAAGGTAAAACTTTCTAATGATTGCAAACTCACTAGAAGCAAATCTTTACAATTACCAGAATGTAGAGGAAAAAACAACCTTCTAAATACACAATAATTTTATATGAAGTAGGCAGGCCAGATTGTAATGCCTCTATAAGTTCTACAACCTCATTGACCTTTCATAAATCTTAAATTTAAATTTTATTTTGAACAACCCATGGATAGATCTGTGATAATGCTGTATTGTCCCAAAAACAATTCCCCAGAGGCAAGGAGAGTTGAGGCTACAAAAACTTCCCTAGGCAGGGTTTGTGAAACAAAAGAAGTGCCTCACAAACCTCCCTGAGGCTGCTCTGAGCTTTGCATTAATTAAAGTGTAAATATTTTTTAATCTTAGTATACTCCCTGAGTCCAGGCCCAAAGATTACACTTTTTACAGTGAGGACAGATTCCAGGGGTGCAAGCAACTCTCTGTCTGTCTATGTCTCTGATTTTTGGACAATCTTTCCTAAGATGATTTATACTTATAACATTCCTTATCACCTCCTCACTGTGAAAGCCCTGCTTGTAAGTATGGTAGTGGTAGTCTTCTGCAAGGTAGCAAACGTAGACTCTGATTGTACGATGGTCCAATTTCTACACAAAGATGAATATACCAAGATAAGTCTGTCTTTGCTTTGTATGGCTGAAGGGCTGCAGAAAGCTGCATTAGCATTCTCATAAGACAGTTGTGTAACAAAAGGAACCCCTTCTGGAGGGACTCTGAAAATTCTACTAGCTGTTTTTAGTAGTACAAACTCCTTGAAACAGTTTATCAGGACCATGTTTGATACCAAATAAATTCTCACTTAGATCTCCTTTCCAATGTTGGGGGGTTAAATTTTGCTTTTACCACTGTATCCAATAAAGCTTATGCAAATAAAGCTTATGGCATTAAGGTCATACTGGCAACAGTTGTTTTAAACTATTATTACTCTTGCAATCATCCTAATTACAAAATATGGGTGAGTTAAGAATCCTGGTCTTGCAATCAACCTGCAAACAGCAAGCAATGGAACACTGGGAATTTTACCATACTCTTTACATTTCTTTTGGAATATTAAGGCCTAACCATAACTTTTGAAAATCAAACCCCAATTTTAAACAATCCATAAATATCAAGAGCATTACTTTCATGTACAAAGTTTGGCTGCCAGTTCTTATATATGAATGCATGACAGTGTAACTTTTAATACATCATTAAAGAGACATTGTTTCAAATCCTATCCTTTATAAGTCTAGTTTCTAGGATGAGAATCACATAAAATATTGTCCAAATTTAGAAGTATCTTTAAAAACTTGTTTTCCTGGGTTGGCTCATGTCATGTGTTATTGTTCAGAATGACCCTGAGTTACCAATTTTAAGCTAACTTTCTGTTACCAATGTTATGAAAATCTGTTGTCCCTTTTAAGAGCAGCTTGTGTAGACAATCAGCCTCTACAAGGGCTTTTCCAGTTGTGTTTGACTCCTAGCCACAGTACAGTGGTTTCTCAGTTTCTGCTGTGTAAATTGAGACTGCCTTTTAAACAAGTTAAACTAAATCAAAGGATTGACAGCCAGCAGATAAAGTTTTAACCATTTTTCCCAACATGAAGCACAGAACAACAATAATTCAAACAACAAAACAAAAACAAACATAAATTGACAGACATATGGATAGATTGGTACACGAAGGACAGACAATAAACAGAGAGGGAAGAGAACTTGATATCTCAAAGGGATTCAGATATCCTAGCCGGAACTAAGTATATCTCCAGTAGGAGCCAGAGAGAAAGCAGGACGTCTCCCAATTTCCTCCTGTCCCTAGAAGAGCTCTGAAATAACCATTTTCCTCCTCTTTTGCTAAAATAGCCCAGAGAAGGGACAACTCAACTTCTGAAATCTATTCTCTCTCTCTCTTTAACTACTTCTTCAATATCTAGCCAATGTTTATAAACTTTCAAAAAAATTTTAAATCTTTTTTTCTTAATCCTTGTTCCTCATATCTTGAGGGACTCCTTGAGACCATTTAAAAACAATTCATGCTTGTCGCATAGTTTCACCACTCTTCTTACTTTTCTCGGATCAATCTCGCAGGTGGATAACCTGCAGCAATCTCTATGAGGATCTTCCTGATGAAGCAGAGATCCTATGGGGGGGGAGAATATCCTCTTGGGGGAGTGGTGGTCTTTTTGGACTGCAGACGCAGGGGCTCCAAGCTAAGTGCCAGTTGCCCTGACCAGTGGGGCATTCATCAGGGACATAGGGCAGGGGAGAGAGACTGAGAGGGACAAGAGACCTGAAGAATGAGAGCAAGACAGCTGTTTGATCAAGCTCTGAAAAACTTTACTTCAGAGATGTCAATATAAAACAAAAGGAAGCTTCAAGGGATGGAGGAAGAGCTCAGGGCTTTCGGAAGGACAGTTGGCAATCTTCAGTTCTTGGAACCAATGGTCACAGTGCCCTCTACACCCACAAATATTCTTACTGTTAGACTACACATGTTCTCTCAAGGTTCTTTGTGTAAGGTAGTAATTTTCCATAAGGCCATGGTTAAGGCCATGTCTTCCAGCAGTAAGCAATACGCAAAATTTCTTTGACAGGAGAACAAAAGAGAGGAGTTTCTGGCTTTGGTCCTTGCTTTCAAATGTTTATAAATACCATGAGGGAAATGGGGAATGTAAAGGAAAATCTTAACCTGTGGAGTGTACTGATCTCAGCAATGATGACATGACAAGAATAGGTAACAAGCACAATGCCTTCCATAAGCTATGAGTAAAAAACTCAGCACACACCATAGAGAAAAACTCCAACCATAATAAATATCAGATAGAAGATCACAATCCTCTAAAGGTGCTACCCTATCATAACTTGTGATATCATAATTGTGAAGTAAAATTGTCAGTCTTCATGGGCCCAGAGTATTTGAGTCACCTGGAGATTAATGCTTTAAAATGTACATCCAACAGAATCTGAGTCATATCATAATGATATACCTTAGCTGGGAGATGAATGTTCTATCTGTTTAGCTGGAGAACACTGAATTAGACAGTTACAGTCATATTCTTCATCATGATGCTTATGATAAACTTTATGAGACTGTGTGAAGCTTCTCCATTACTTCCAACTTACTTTTGGTCATGGAATATATTCCTATCTCAGCACAAGTTAATAGCTGGCCACATTTCAGCCAGTTCTGAAACTCCAGGTGTCCAAGAGAGCACCTGCCATAGGAGGGGGTTTACAACAACTATTTCAAAAACTCTTAAAAATTTTTATTAAAAAGGTATTAGGAATCCATAAAGGTGGCTCAGCAGTTAGGAGCATTTGCTGTTTTTTGAAAGAATATAAATATGAATATAATATGTAACTATATGTTGATATATTATATAACTATATATAAGTACATTCCATAGATATAGTATATATATATATATTTATATATAGTCCTTAGACAATGGAATTTACCATGTGGTGTAGTTCATTTTAATGTAGCACAGTCTGTCATGTGATTCTCATTTATAATCCATGTCTTTCTTCCATGTGGATTTTCATTTTATGGCCTCATCCAGAAGAGCCTCATCTCTCTAATATCCCCTTCTGAGTAGTGTATATCCCATTAACCCTACCTTTCCTATATCCTAAAACTCCAATACCTCACCCTAAACCAATCCTTAACTTGCCAACCCTTCCATTATCCTACCTTAGTCCTCACAATCAATCTCCTTCTAGTCCAACTCTCACCCAGACAATCCCTCACTGTATCCTAGCCTTCACTCTTCAAAAACCTCATTATATTCCAGACCTCACCCTCCAATCCCTTTTTCTACCTCTATAACCCACAGAATTTGAGGAAGGGACTATAAAAGTCTTTATTCTCATAAAAAAATCCATTTCTAGCTCTAAATCTTTTTTATAAAGATACCTATGAGAAATGAGAGCAATCTGTTCAGGCCCTCATAATTCACTGTAATTCACTAATCAGACTTTTTCTTTAATTCAGCAAGCCTCAGTACAGACAATGCCCATGCCAACCAGAAGAAGATAGATGCAGCTCTGTTAAAATGTTTACTAGATTTCTTTCCATGCAACTGTCAGGTGCAAAATTAAAACACCATTTCCAAAGTAATCCCATTAAGCAAAAGCCACTGTGTATGGTTTTGAGATTATTGTATAATTACCTCTATATATTTAGCATTCATTATCATAGGGAGATGAATCTGTGCAATCAACATTTGTTTAGACATGGTGTTTTGTCAGTACTCGGTGGCAAATGTCACCAAGCTAAATAAAAGCATCTCTTACATATTCTTGTGCAATTGGAAAGATACTTGTAAAGTTAATTCTGTCCTGTTGCTGATTTCTAATGTCAGCGATGACAGCCATAGTAACAATTGGTTCAGGTGGTGTTGACAGCTGCTGATGACAGGCTAGTACAGGCAGTACACCAGAGAGTCAGAATCTCACCAATGCACTTATCTATTCAAAAAGAACAAGTGACTGACATATCACTAAGTAGTACAAAAAATGAGTTATGATCCATTTCTGCTAAATTGACTCATGCTTTTGGATGACATCAAATAGCATTTGACAACCCCTGAATGTTATCCAGACACTTAGATGAAGTTCTTCAATGTAATGTCCTAAAACACAGGTTAGCAAAACAAGTGCTACAATATTCCAAATAACTATCATCACTGGCCATTTACATGAGGGTCTGGCAAGTCTCATCCTAGTTGCTACATAAGGAGTCAGAGGACATTCCCTATAAAGAGCATTAGAATAAATGGAGGAAGGCCTCAGTTTCAGAGCCACTCAGCTCTGCAGAAGTAGCCATTAGCATCATACAGTTGAGGAAGTATGACTGAGTTCCTCCAACACTCTGTGATCAATGCAGATACCAGGAAAATTATGATCTACATAGAGGACATGGGGAGACAGGGTGTGTGGAACCTTAGCTACAGCAAAACCTCTTGGACCCCAGTTTTCTCTGAGAAGGGCAGCATGTGTCAGAAAGCCTTGTCAACATTTTTGAAAGAATTTTGGGTTCCATGTCTATTTAGAATTAGACAAGAGTTTTATGAGCTTAGATTTGACCTTGATAAGGGCAGAAAGGCTGAACAAAGACCACACATTATATAGATGATTTCTCATATATATCAGTCTGAGATTTTCTTTCCATGTAAACCAAGGAAATCTAGTCACCTAATATTCTGACTTTAGTATATGGCTACCCATGACATTGAAAGACCTCCGTGGGGAGAGCTTCACTCTAGTCCTGGGAATGCGTGCACCCAGTGAAACATGAGAGGCCAGACTTGATGCAAAGCGCACGAGGTTTTAATAGCGGAGTTCCGGGCCAATTCTTATCTCATGCAGGAGACAGAGGAATTGGCCTCGAGGCTCAGGGGTTAGGGGTTTTTATAGGAAGGAGGTCTAGGGGAACAAAGGAATTAGCATAGCAATACATAATTGGCTAATTCAAATCCAGCTAGAATACATGCAGATCAGAGCATAGGGAAATTCTTAAAGGTGGTATTGAGGCAGCAGGGCATCTGGCTGGCCTCCAACCATACCTCATCATTCAGTTGGGTCATCTTGCCCAGACATGTCCCTGCTTGCCTGAGCCCACCCAGACATGTCCTATCTATCTCTTCTTGGCCTGCTAGTTCCCAGAATGTTCAACAACTTACTTGCTCATTCCCAGGCCTATGTGAGCAAGCTTGTGCTGGATTTTTAGGCTTATAATTCTCCTACCTGGCCAGCACAGGTCCCAAGTTTAGTTACTCCTTTTCAACATACACTTATGTGGTGAAAAGTTTGTGGTTTTGTAAAGTTGGGAAGAAATTGCTAATGAAAAAATTAATAATCAAAACTCTGATCAAATCAATGTCTAACACACACATATATATGTATATATACACATATATACAATAGTATATATATGTATTTATATATGTGAATATATACATATATGTATATGTATCTATATACATATATATGTACACACACACATATATATATACATACACACAATGGCAGGCTCTTCACTATATATTTAGACCTCAGGTTCTTCTCTATGGCAGTAACGTCAGACCAGATATGATTCTTCTAGTGTTCTATGGAATACACGCTATACTTTCACTATCCTCAATATTTATTGCCTACAAGGTTGTTGTGAACACTGAATTAGAAAATACAAAACTATTGCTCTCAGGGAAGGCAGCAGGGGAAATTCTTATGACCTTCTGGTTACCATATGCCAATTTTGAAACAAATAACTTTGCCTCCTGTGTATCTCTGTTTAAAAATGATGGAAATAATAGATATCATTGATTTATTAGCATTAGTTCAGGGTCAAGAGCTCTCCAACTAAGGCCTCAACAAAGCTGATCTGCAAGTGCTCCCTGTGAAAGGTCTAGCACAATCTTCTTGTACATGCAATGATGGAAAGTACATTGGTTTCAGCCCTGTTTTACAACAGTGAAACCAGCAACAAGTCTAAAATACTCACAAACTTATGACAAGTAGGACATCATTAGACAGAAAGGCACAGGTCTATCTATTCGAATCTGAAACACAAAACCAGTAGATACAGCAGATTTTCTTGTTCTATGTCAGCTGGGATGTTAGAGATTGACATCACATGTGACTGAATTTTGTCAGCATGTGATAATATTTGAATGGCATGACCTTGCTGAGAGTGTTGACCTAGAGTTGCAATAAATTTACTAAAGAGCTAAATTTGCTATGAAAAAATCTGTGTATGAATTGTAATCTTCTGATAACCCTCTTTGTTTTCTTTAACTTTTCATGGAACAGTGTCCCATGATCCCTCCTTATGATTCATATATTTACAGCTCCTATGAGTTGTAGGACACTTACCTCTGCTTTTCCCCATTTATTTATTTATTTATTTATTTATTTATTTATTTATTCATTCATTCACTTTATTTTTTAAAAAAACTTTTATTGCATTATGATGAGAAAAGTTACATGATTTCAATTTATCTGAATTTGTTAACATTTAAAAACATATTTTAAGTAAATAGAATTAAGTCACATTCATATTTACCTTTTGTAGCCCCCACTCCTCCCAAAGACCCCCCTTCAGTACCTATAATATCATTTTTGTCATATTCCTTAAAATTTATAAAATATAACAATAAAAATATTATAAAAGTTGTTTGATATATAACAACAATCAATTTAACAGTCTTATGTAGATGCTCGCTTACAGCAATAGTGAAAATATATTTTTCTCAATATAAATTTTAAATAACTCCAAACATATTAACTGTATACTTCAAAATAACACATCACTACTAGTATTTTCTTAAATTTACATAAGTATATAAAGTCTTTTTGTTTGTTTGTTTGTTTGTTTTGTATTTAGTTGAGTTTAAAATCTTGGCTCTTACTGTGGTACATGCCCAAAATAAGAACAATTTTTAGACATTGGATTTCATTGTAATAAGGCTGTACTTCAATGACCCTCATAT